>CABFPE010000329.1:82245-103439 GCA_900660155.1 Hofstenia miamia | reverse complement strand
ATAATAATAATATTATTATTATTATCCTTGCATCTCACAGCTTCATGCTGGTATCCCTCTCAGCTCGGGGAACTCACCAGTTCCCAGGGAGTCTGAGAGCTTTCCTCAGGACTCTAGCTGTTCCTAACAATGCTGCCTTCTGTGCTACAGCTCCTCCCCACTTTGGTACTCCCAACTCCTCCAAGTATCTCTTATGCTTCTTACTCACTGCTTCAACCTTCTTTAACTTCCAGTCTTTCTATTTCCTCTGCTAACTCTCTGTACTTGTCTATCTTCTCTTTCTCTTTGCTTTCTACATTTCTGTCCTTTGGTACTGCTATGTCTATCACTGTTCCTTATCTTTTCTCTTTGTCTACCACTACTATGTCTCAGTCTGCCACTTTCCCATCTCTCTCTCTAGAAACTCAACCCATTTCTGCGAAACTCCATTATCCTCTTACGTCTTCAATACCCACTCATGTGAAATGCTGTCATATTCCTTCCTGTAGTCTATCCATGCCATTGCCAAGTTTGTCTTCCTTCTTCTGCAATTCTCCACCACTGCCTGGTCTATCAACAACTGATCTTTGCATCCTCTTGTCTTCGTCCTACATCCCTTCTGCTCCTCTGGTATCAACCTAATTATTATTATTATTATTATTATTATTATTATTATTATTATTATTATTATTATTATTATTATTATTATTATTATTATTCAATAATACATTACATTCATTTTAAAATTTTGTATAAAATGCACACACACAACACACACACACTATATATATATATATATATATATTATATTTGTAAATAGCTTTTTGTAGTTTTGTAGTTTATAGTTTTTGTACCTTTTTCTTATAGCAATAAATTGCTTTTGAATCTTATTATTATTAATATTATTATTATCATTATTATTATTATTATTATTATTATTATTATAAATGAATAGCAGAATATAAATGTTCTCATGTTATGATTCCCTTTTATCAAGGTTTGTTCACGTGCAAACGGCTAATTGCAATAATCGATTTCAGTGCAAAATGGACAGTTAACTTTTGCATGCCCAGTTTTATAATAAAATGTCTGGAGATTAAACATATTGATAAATCGTCATCAGTTATGCCAACAATAGCCATTATGGCAACAATTTTATATGTTTTCCATAAAAGTCTAAGCAAAATATTAATACATAAGCAGTTTCATTTATAAAAAGAAGAGACACACCTTATTTACATTGTGCGCTCTGATTATTGAGATTTTGTTAATTTGTGAGATGAAAGCGCTTAACAATTTTAAGAAGAAACCAACAATAAGCTAAAAAAATTTCTGAGCAATTTAAGTTTAATCTATGCAAAAATTTAAAACAATTTAGAAAAGTTTTGTCTTCATTGGTAACATTTGTGAAAATGCACATTCAATGCTATTTGGTAGCCAAATTCAATAATTTACAGGAAGGGCCTACGTCTGCTCCAGGCCTCCGGCCCTGTATGGAAATTGAATTTGAACAGAATTGAATTTGCATTGTTGACGGACTAATGCGGATATGCACCCATGCACATATTGATCAACAATATATTATGAAAATTCTGCAATAAAATTCAGTGATGTAAAAGATAAATAATCTAGGCCGGACCGGGCTTGGGCCGAATAATTGGTATTTTGAAATGGGCCGAGCTTGGACTAAGAAAATCGGCCCAATTCCAAATCTGGCAATTAGCAATAGAGTGCATGCCATTTACGTAAATACTAAAAAGAAAAAGACCTAGTACTACTACAAAAATCTAATAGATAACATAGGTTTCCAATTAGTATGTTATGATTAATACAACTAGAAACCTTCTAGAGATCCAAGCAAGCTATATATCTACAAATTTTTCAGCATAAAGAAATGCTCTCAATTTTCTGAAATCCAGACTGTTCCTTTATTTGATCATGTAATATGTCTCGAATATCTTCCTTGCTAGTGAAAATTTGAAATTGGTTGATAATTACTAGCAATTCAATTGATGGATCATTTTATTAATATGATAGTTTTTTCATAAAAATAGGATAGCATCTTCAGGCTGCTTAAAATTTTATTACTAAAAATTTTCCTTTGAAATATTTCGAGAAAAACCTGCTGGTTTTTTGATGGTTTTTGTTTTGAATATTACATGCCGTCCGCATTACCTCTAACACGCAGCTTAATCTATAACTAGTGACTCTGGTATTGTATTCCAAACCTGAAGTTAAAATGAAATTATATAATAATGTTGCAATATAAGTATGCATACACAAAGGGCAAAATATCTGGGCTTTATCCGATGTTAATGAGTTAGTTCGCGTGATATTGAATGTATGATTATATATCAAATTCGTAAATGTAAATATATTCAGATATGTTTGAAAAACGTACAATTGCAAAAAGAAATATACATATTTTGAAAACAATTGAAATATATTACATCTAAATCAAGTGGATTTTTGATCGAGTATCAAAACAACCTAATAGATTTCTCTTTATCTGAATGTAAAATAGGGAAAAGAATTGTAATATATTTTGACCACATATATACATTTGACATCAATTAAAATTTATAAAAATATTACGGAAACGTTAAAATGTTAAAGCGATAAAAGTCTTGATTTTTCCCAGGATTTCTGTAGGATGCTAATCTGTTTTTTGCAAAGAGATACGTCCTTTCGAAGTTGCTGTAGCTTTGCCATTGTTTCCAAACATTTTTCCATTTCCGCGATAATAGTTCCAGGAGAATAAGCTTCTTTTTCCACCCAATGCGTTATCCACAAAATTTGAGAGACATCGGTTTGAACCATCTGTTTAATTTGAAAAGGTGTAAGGCTTGGATCAGTGAGAAGGTCCACATTTTCAGTCCAATCTGCCAAAAGTGCAAATAAGAGCATTGAGTTATCCTCAGCTTCGATATTTCCATTTAACAAGAAACTGAGCGTTTTTTCAGACAAAGATTGACCATGCTCACTAATGAATTGTTTGCGAATAAGGAATGCATGATTCTGTCTGATCTTGCAGTAATAAACTGCACTTCTTTTCGCACTTTCAACTGCTAATTCACTGGTATCTTCATATTTCTTACTTCCAAATATCTGTCCAGTCTTCAATGCAACGTAACACATCCAACCATTTTCATCGTTAATATATTCGCAAGAGGATTCGAGGAAGTCAGGGAAGGTAGCGATAGAGACGTTCTTGTTCTTTTGAGGCGAACGATTCCTAGAGCATAGACAAGCTGTGAACAATGACATTGGAAACTGATAATAATATTGTGCTGCTACTAATTTATAAGATTGCCAACTAATTAGTTATGAAGGTATTAGTAAATTGAGCGCGTAAACTTGTCCACTAATTGCTGCATGTCGCGACGTGAAAAGCGACGAAATGTCTCGAATTTTAGCAGCGTAATGTAAATTAAAGAAAACTAGGACTCGTATCTAACATGCACAGCTTTGAAACATTTGAGTGTATCGACCTCAGAGAATAGAAATGATTCCATTTTGTGCTACAATTAATTTATTTATGTAAGCGGTTCATTAAGTGCTTAAAACATTTCTTGCTAAATTTGAAATTTTTATACAAAATTGAAGTATTCTTTCGGCAAAGCTGTAAATTTTGTTTCTAGTTCTACGTCAATATTAATAAGAGCCAAATGTACAAAAGACTGTTTTAGACCTAGATTACAATCTAACTGAGTAAGAACACAGGTTTAGTTAATTTCGATAGCATGGCATATATTATAGTTATACTGCCAAAATCCCTCATAATTCTGATTATAATATGTAGAAAATGTGCCTGTGACTTTAAGGAATAAGACTTACATTGATCAAATACTTTTCCGAAGAAATATTTCCAATAATTATAGAAATCATCTAAGATCTGGAATGCATAAATATAAGTATTAATTTCCACTTTAATCACAAAGAACACCCATAACTACTTAGTTTATCCCCCATAACGTATATCTTTCTACAGTGATCTACATCTCTTCAAGGGAACAATAATTTACTACTCTTATAATGGAACTTAACATGCATGAATTGGAATTTTTCAAAATGAATGTTGTATTCAAAAGAGATATTGAGAAATTTAAAAATTCATTTTTTACTAGTGATATTTTTATCTAACAAATCAATTTGGCATCTTTTTGAGCAATTTTTATCCAAGCCTGTTAAGAAATATTGAAAGCTTTTACATGGATACATCTATTGGGTTGGGCCCGCTAATGCAATGATGAAGATTTGTGCAAAGACTTATTCGGGTGCCTCAAGTACATTTAAATGAAAACTTTTTCAATGAGAAATGCGATTTTTGTAAAAATAATCAAATTATTTCCATACCTAGTGTTCAGATTATGAGGCACTCAAATGTCAGTAGTATACATTTTGGAAACAAAATCTCAATATACAATAAATAATAGTCAAATTTAAGTGTATGTACGTTTTTCTTTCTCGTTTTTTGAATGTTTATACATTATACTAATATTGTCATAAAATTAGCATTTTGTTCATTTCCTATGACGAAAAGATGTCTTCATTTTGACAAGTGGTGACGGTTGACTTTATTCAACAATGTAAGTCATTTTTGCATTTTAATAAATTAATATTACAAATTTTGTTTCATGTGATTATTATAAAATTTCATAATGTTTCTACACGTTTAATATCTTTGTTAACAAAAATTTACATTAGAGTTGTGGAAATTATATCTTTAAAGGGGAATGGTTTCTAATCACACATCATTCTGAAAGCATCGTAGAGAAAATAAATTCAAAAACAAAACTTAAAACATTGCAAATTTTTCTTTCACATATTTTGATTATTAGCGTTTTTTGGAATATAATTTCGAGATCTATGCATTTAGAAACGTAGAGTGGAGGTGTATGCAAAGGCAAAAGGTTATGCAAAACGAATATTTGTCAATTGTGTTAAAACATGTACTAGTGAAACCATAACAAAGGAAAAGTGTCAGATGTATTAAAACCCGTAGCAATGCATCAAAAACTGGAGCTAAATCTAGTAATAAAAATATATATTTTAGACTCTCAAATAGTGGAAAAATACTTGGAAATTCAAAATATATTGGTAGTCTCTCTAATGCTATGCTTTATAAACTCTAACAAGGTCGGATAATGTTTCAAAAAATCTCAATCTCTATATGATTTTAAAACATTTAATACAAAAATGGAGTTAAAATCTGGTTTTCCTAATTGCATATTGCGAGGTATATATTTTATATTTGAATGTAAAATGTCTATAAAAATGTTACATTTTGAATAATAGATTATAACATTCCAATTTCATGGGAATTTGAAAATTGCTTATAGAAAAATTGGTTACATTTTAAACAATAGACTGCAAAAAAATGTGTTTGCCAACAAATATTACAGCGAAAGAGAATATATTCCAATGACGTCAGAGATACACAGACTGCTAAAGTACACAATTACATCATAGCCATGCCTCCAGGATAAAAAGTCAAATGTACTGCGTACTTCACTCGGATCTATATTGCTAATGTCAACAGGAACAATAACTACCCTGAAATATTTTGTCTTCTGAAGAAAAACTGTTTGATTCCTGTCCAGGCACGCATGGACAGGACAGCACCAGGTTGCCAATTAAAGTAGAAAAAAGAAAGAGGAGACAATTCTCTGTTTTGTACTGTTTTCAGATTTAAAATATCATCATTAGTTCGTGAGTTACAAGCGTTTAAAAAGGTTTTGTTGAAGTATTCCCGATTTTAAAAAATTCCTCGTGGAAGTACGGGCGCGTTAGTATTTTTTCGATGGGTATGCACCTAATATAGTTACTTATACATAAAATCATAGATTCGTATTTTTGTAATTTTACATGAAGTTTTATTAAAAATAGTTTATTTGATTATTAAAAGTTCTAGATGACAGGACTAACAATGTCCATATGACATGATACTTTTTGAGTAAAATTGATGTAGTAGAATTGAACAAACTTTTTTAGCAAATTTTGAAGGTCCCTAATTCCTTATTTAGTTATGCAAAAACTTATGTCTGCACACACTATATCTTCAAAGAACTTTCATACACGTACCCTGCATACTCAAAGTATTATTGGCCTAATGCGGCCGTTGTTGTGCCTTATGAGGAACTGATGGAAGACCATTGGGTAGCCTTTCTACTGATAGTTTCCAAACGGAGTGTTAAATGTGCAGAAAGAATAAAAATCCTGACTAAATTTAATGTGTCATAAAGCTTCAGAGAGGTCAATTACCCTGAAAATACAAATGCTCTCATAGTTGCATTTGGGTTATGGGGCTCGCAAATAACTGGAGCATTCAATTCCTTTGAGTTTAGAGTAAATCTTAGGTCTCAATATATTTTTCCTATCAGGTTTAAGCAGTTACACTGAAGTACACGCGATTCGTTAGAAATGAAGTAATAATTGACAAAAATAGTGAAACTGTTTGCGCTAAGGGTGAAAATGTAATTGGTTGTCTTGCTCATTAGATACAAATATGAAACAATTGAAATGCCTAATTCGCTAGGAGACTAGAAGGACTGTCAACACTTCAGTATTCAACGGGAAAATCTTCCACTTTTCAAGGTTTCTACAGGTCTCCTATTCTCAATATAAAACATACCGCTTTTAGGTTACTTCTTCAAAAAAATATTGAGAAAAAAAATCAATTTTTGCAATATTTATATTTTTTAATGATGATTTGCAGTCTTGCCGTGGGATGATATATGATATTTTGGAGTCGCAACCCACCCCACACCACAGGAATAAAAACTTGCCACATAAATTCCCAAAACAATTTTTTTGACAGGGCGGTCAAATACTTCAATACAATCACTTTTAGAAACAGGATTTTATGAATATTTTCATAAGTATTAATGTACATAAAATTATAACAAAATTTTATAACTTAATCACCATCGTCAGCATAGACATATTCAGTAACGCAATTTCTTAAAGTTTGTGGTTTGATAATTTTTAGAATTACTGCAGCTAACTACAAAAATTCCCAAAAGCTGAAATCTCACACGAAACCACACCACACATGCTATTTAGTGGTTATGCATGTAACGAGAAACATTATTTTTATTAAAAAATTCTTGTATGTTTCCGCTTTTATTCACAAATCTCCCGCTTTTGTATTTATTAACGATCCTTTTAATCCATTTTGTGAACACAGCTCTGCGTGTTTCAAGGAATGCCAATTGGTTTACGAATTTAGCGAAATTGTTTACCTTAGTTTGCTGTGCTAAACTACTATTTAGACGAATGTTTCTACATTTAAGCTGCCAAGTAAACTATAGTTACTCATCTAAGGCACACTCCATTTAATACTTGAATATGAGCACAACACTCATGGCATTGTACCCTGCTTACAAATTCAAATTTAGCAAAATAAACTTTCTATTGCACCGATACCCACCAATAGTCGTTTTACCACTATGCCCTTCAATAATTTTTCATTGATTAAAATTATGCAATTTAATTGCAGCAAAAAAAGTAAAACTACATTCCTGAGAATTTAATATAAAATTCAAATTAACTAGAAATTGTTGCAAGCAATAAAGGATTTATATATAACGTGCACTTTTGATATTCTAAAATTTAGAATTCATAAATATAGGTCGTTTGTTTTTTGACAAAAGAACAAAAAGAAGCTGCAAAAGCAATAAAGGAAATAAAAATGGAAAAGCTCAGAGCTCTTCAATTTGATAATATGCTATGTTTTTTTTCTGAAACTTGCTAATAGGCGTACTCCAAAAATCAAGTTTATATATATATATATATATATATATATATATATATATATATATATATATATATATATATATATATATATATATATATATATATATATATATATATATATATATATATATATATAATTATTCACTGCATCATATTTTACCTAGAGGAAGCAAAAAATATTTATTGAATAAATATATTTACAATTTGCTAAACAAATAATCTTATCTAGTATCTGTGTTTATTTTGAATAAGCATTACATTGCAAAGATACAAATGTCTGAAAATATTTTCTTGTTGCATTTTGGGGGAAATGGACTTGAACAGTCATTATTAGATATACATTCCAAGCCCAATTCACTGGAATCTGAAACAACTGCTAAGTTAAAAACTTTTTTCATTTGGTTTTGGAAACACAAGTGGATGACAATTGCTATGATTTCCCTTTTGATAAATTTTTCAATGTTTTTTTCAATGACAAATTGGCAATAAATGCGCTATATAAGCTCCATAAGACCTGCAGAAGAAGCTACATGTGAACATTTATTTACTCTTAATGACTATATAAAACTTCAAACAGCATGTGATTCAGTTATTTGTAAAAATGTAATGTGTTATTGTATGTCTAAAGAAAAGACAGATTGGATTAATGCCAGCAACAATTGTAAAACGCTTCTTAATGGGAGTTCACTAGTTACAAATAGTCTCCGAAATCCAGTAAAACTGAGCGATCATTTTCATAAATCTTCAGGAATGTTTGAATATAATTACTGGATAGGTGGCTACGTGAATGAGTTTGGCAATTTATTTAGAGCAGATAGTAAGAAAATTGTTCAGCGTACTGAAGTATGTCTACAATCATGCCTTAGTAAAACTCAAAAACATTTCAGAAGATGTCATTGTGGTAATGACCGTAATGTAGTAAATAGAATAAGAGGACTATGTAAAACATTAGTTCCTAAAAATAGGAATTCTTCGGAGTATTTGTTATACTTAAAGAGAAAGTATTCAATATGTGAAGTTATTAAGTGTCGAAAAGAAGCATGTTATTGTAAAATGGAGCTTTCTTCTGGAAGCATTAATCATGAGAATCGCATCTGTAAAATATATTTTGATGATTCAGGATTAGTGTATTTCATTAATGATGAGGAAGCTCAATATGTATTGAACAACATTCCAGGGGATTTTCTCATAGGTGCAACTGATTTTAGTCATCCCAATAAGTGGGAATGGATTAGAGGCAATGTCGGCATGGATATTGCAGAGATGTCTAATTTTGTTTTGGATAACTTCACAGGCTGCTGTTATTTAGAATCAAATTTTCCCAAAGTAGGTTTTTAAATTTTTTGAAATCCTTATCAGATTCCTGTTGCTCTAATTTATACATTCATGTCGACTATATATCGTTTTTAGGATATTGATTTCAGTCGCATTTGTTATTATCCTACTAAATGATTAAAAGATGAGAATGTTTTAGCATTAAGAATTTCATGTTTTGTGCTAAATGAAAAGAAACAGATTAATCTAATTGAGCTTTTCATGTTTACTGTTGCTACAACTTAACCTGATACCTTCCTATTTTAGCTAATCAACTATGTAATTCATGCAAGTTGAAAATGACTAAATTCCACTAAAATTAGTACTTCAAAATGAATTTGAGTAACACATTTTCCGTATCTCACAATTTGTGTAATGTCTAGACCAACAGCAATTTTCTTCAACTAACAAAATTCTTTCTGTATTAATTTAAATACGTTATTATTATTTTTCAAGATAATGTAGATAACATATTTTGCTACAATTCGCAGATCATGCTAAAGCTTGCAACATTAAGGTACAAAACATCAAATTTTTAAATATTTTTGTAGCATGTTCATGAAAGATAAAAATCAATTGGGATTTAAAGATTTGCTTTAATTTTCAAAATATCAATAAATTTATATTATAGTACTACTATGAAATTCCAAAAATAAATTATTTATGTATATATATATATATATATATATATATATATATAATATTCTAAAAGCATATTATTTCTAAGAAGCTAAATATAAAGCCTATTGAACTTTAAATTTATTTCAATTTGGTAATGTACTCCAATTGCATTGAAGATAAAAAGACTTTGATTAAGTAATTTTTACAGATTTAATATTTCAAAAAGAAGAAAAAATTGTTCTCATTTGAAATATAATATTATAGCAATCAGTGCACTATGCATTGTAAAAATGCCACACCCTATGATGACCAGTTAGAGTTTGCATGAGTTAGAATATATACAAGTCCATCAAAATTATTTCTAATATTATCTGACTTCTGGAAGCATTTTACATCTATGCAACAACTTCATTTGTTAAATTTTGAAATCAAGCCTGTGTGAAAATATATAGTTCATATATGATAGAGATAGGAATAGCCTAATTTCAATGTCATTTTATTATTTATTGTAGGAAATTTCGTGTTTGCGAGAAAAATGTATTGATGAAATTGTTACTATTGGAGATTGCTTACAAAACAAAAATTATCTATGTGATTTCCCTTTACCACAATATAGTAATGGTGTGATACCAACTAGTTCCATAAATAGAATTGGAAAAGACTTAAAATGCTTAAAATTCTCATGCTATATAGACTACAATAAATGTTATTGTTTGATACACAGGAATCACAATGCTACATGGGTGAAATTAGCCAACTCTCATGATCCATGGAATCTTCTCACAGTAGAAAGTAAAAACGAACTAAAATACGTGCAACAGCTCATAAACAACACAGAATATAGCTGGATGGAATGGACCATAGGCGCAAACAATTTTATTGAAAGAAATCAATTTGAATGGATAGGAAAGAATGGTGTTGAACTCAGTTTTATAAAAGATGGTATCAAATGTATTGCAGTCTCCATAAATGGACTAAGCACAAGGTCATGTGTTGATATACAAGCCTATATATGCTCTATTATTATAAACAAGTTATATTGAGCAATTCTATATTGGAATATTGTAAATCAATATACATGTTTAATGAAATAGTTATCAATTTACTCTTTAATAATATAAATATATATAAATATATTGGCAGTTGACTATATTTACTCACAATTTCATGTATTTATATTTCATTTGCTTCTGCTTTTTACATTGATATCATGTGCGTATTCCACTTTGTAATGTGCTCATCATATAAATTACGGAATAAAAATTATTAGTTTTCATGTACACATGTGTAGACTTGATGGGTTTACTTAATAATTTTTTTTAATATTATTAATTAATTTCTTAACATTAAAATAATTGTCTATAACTTTCAATATTTTGAGTGAATTTTTTTTGTCTTTCAAAAAATCCACTGATAAATTTTAATGCATTTTAAATGTTGAGAAGTTTTTGTATAAATTAATATCACTATGTGTAAGCTCATTGCAGTAGTTGCACAGTAAATTTTCATACAGTTATGTTATTTTTTAAATACAATAGAAATAGTTGTGTAAGCATTCTTGAAATTAACTTCCAATAGTTCAAGTAATATATAAATACAAAGTAAAATATGAAATATATATATATAAAAGATATTGATTGTCCTTAAACATAGTCGGATAAATATTTATACAATCGCTCTCATTACCTGTTTAATATTCAATAGTTACAGATCTCTTTCTAAGAAAATATTAGAGAATTTTGGTCTGTTTTCCAAGAAAAGGTTTTCATTATTTTCTGCTGATTCCGATCTTCTAAAATAAATAAATATCTATAGCAGTGGTTTTAGTAATTACTAATCTTATATACCAGGCTCATTATAATAAATGTTTATTAAACATATTTTATACAATTTTCTTTATTATTTGCTTTTGATTAGATTTTATCTGTCTGATGGCATCATTATCATTAGTAAAGTATTTCTTTACTTTCGTTATTTTACATCTACATGGCTTTGAGCAACAAACAGCCAAGAAAATTTTTGCATTCTCCTGAAAACAAACAAAGTAGATTTTGTTAATAAAATAATAGCATCCTTTGACTGTGAAGTACTTACTAGTTATAAATACTAAGTGTTCAATTACTATAAAATAGGGTAACATTGGCAGGTTTTTCATATCAATTGGTCAATATATTGATGACATTTGAGAGCTATTGATGCAGCAGGAAAAAACACAAAATCGCCATACATTTTTTCAGTGGGGGCTAATACCAGCTATCAAAGCTCTACTTCGCTTGGAGCAAAGTTTGCTTATATTAATGGCTAAATTGAAGATAGAATGCACATGCACAAACTAAATCAATTTTATTAGCATTTAGTAAAATAAAATGCAGCATGAAATCATAAAAAAGTTGTTTTTTTGAAATATTATTTGAAAAATAATAATAATAAAATCTGATTAGCATAAAGCACATAAGTATTCATCAAAACCAAGTGTAAACTTGTATTCACCATCATTGTATTGTGCACATACCCATTTTAAGCAGTAGAGATATTGAAACCATTTTATTACAAAATTATCTTGAACATCAATCTAATGAAACTTTGCATGGGAGTGTTTGATGTTACCCTTTAACAAAGGAACGAATGAAATTGTTTCCGTTACATTATTCTTGAATATCTCTACTTCTCTTCTTTGTTTATTAAAATAAGGTGAATAATAATTTTTAGGTAATGGGAAGTTAATTGGTACTTCCATTTTGCAACTTCCAAGAATGTTTGCACATTAGACATGGTTCATCCATTTTTCGGATTTACATTTTACTTCATTACCTGCATTCTTCTGAACCATTACACAAAGCATTTCTTGCTACAAATTGGTTTTGTCGCGTGATGGCGTGTGAAAATAAAAATATATTAGCAATTGCTCTAAATTAACCTGTATTTTTATAAAATCACGAAATCTTTCTGAATGACGAAGCAATGTGCATTGTAGTGCTGCCTTTCTTTAAAGGAAATGTTTGCTAGATTTTGGCGCAATTTGCATTTTATTGGCATTTTCTTGAGAATAGAAAAAGTATTTTTAGCGATTTCTCTAAATTGGTCTGCTATTATATGCTGTCATCAAATCAGTGAGGCAGGGTGGGTTGCGGCGGGTATTGAGCAAGATGTTTCTAAATTGGGTACCCATGGGGCAAAAGTGAGGCAAAACACTTTTTAGTTAAGAAAGATTGAAGTTCTTATAAATATTGATATATTTACATTACATTTATTCTTTGCAATGATATCAGCAAGATCATTTTGATCTGCTTTGCAGAGAATAGGGTTTGCAATTACATTGGAAAAAGCTCTATAGTGCTAAAATTAATTCCATTTTGCTATTAATAATGTTATAAGATGCATCGGCATCACGTTTGTTATTAGATTCCTATAGGTAGTAATAGTAGAGATGACATTTTAAAAAATGATTCTGTATTTTCTAGGACGTAAGAATTCAAAATATTTGAATGGTAGTATGGTGTAGTACAAAGAAAATTATTATAGAACAAATAGGAGGCAATAAAATATCGTAAGTAGTTTTGGAGAAGAATTTTTTAATTATGTCAATTTGGGGCGGTAGAATATAAAACGTGGGGCAATGTGTTGCAGATGGCAACTCGTGCAAATGGGTCAGGTCATAAATTCTGTGATGTGGGGGATTGGAACATAAACGGGCGCATTGTGGGCACGGGCAGCTTTAAATCTAAAAATGCATCTATTGCACATCCACACAATGACTGAATGCTGCATAATGCACTTGTGATTGATATAATGTCTAGCAAAATTGAGGGTAATCTGTTGTAAACAGCAGTCAAACTAACAATTCCACAATTTCTTAGAAACATTTGCGTCATATTGACATTTCACAAATATTTTAAAACAGTCAGACTATATATAATGATAGATAAATAATATTTTTATGAATGACATTTTATGCATGGAAGCATAAAAATGCATAATAAATTTGTGTTAAAGAATAGAATAAAAATTTATCATGAATTAAAAAATTACCAGTAAAAGTGTAAAACATCAAATTCAATTTCTTGTTAATGCTGATGAGGGTGTTGGGTGTCAGCAACAAAATATATCAAAAATTTTGAAAAAATTAAGATTAATAATTTGTGATTCAGAAACTGAAATTTTTGCTTACTGAGAAATTCCTATTTCTTGAAAATCAACTTCTGTAACTTTTTGCTATACTAGAAAATTATAACTGCAAGGTAGAAGAAATCACAAAGCCTATAAACAATATTCACGACTTTTTCATTTCATTATTCAAAACAATTGTTTGATGACATCTTGCAGAAAATCTCAAGCTGAACATATTCCTTTAAGAAAAATTTTACAGAGAATAGCTTGGCTGAGAATTACTACTCAGTGGTTTCTTGAAAGGTAAGCACCAAGAAAAATATTAGAAGAAATCACGACTTTTTCATTTCATTACTCAAAACAATTGTTTGATGACATCTTGCAGAAAGTCTCAAGCTGAACATATTCCTTTAAGAAAAATTTTACAGAGAATAGCTTGGCTGAGAATTACTACTCAGTGGTTTCTTGAAAGGTAAGCACCAAGAAAAATATTATTCACCAATTGTTTTGCACTTACTATATGAAAATGTAAAGTGTAGCTCTTCAATGACGGTTTTGAGATTTATTGAAGCTGATCCAAACAAGTCAGAGTATGTGGTAGAGTATAATAAATCATAATTCTACGATTATTAGAATATATGTATGCACCTACAACGTGAAATTAATAGAGCATAAAAAGTAGTCCCTAATTATTATAGTCATGTGCAAGTCGGTAAAAATGGATTATCAGGAAAATGATAATCAGATTGATTATCAGTAACATTATGCAAACCAACTTTTAAGCATATCAATATAACTAGTGTTCTCTTGCAATAATTGCTGATTCCAGGTAATAAAATTAAAATAAAAATTTTGAAGAAACACTGCACTGCATTTTTTGTACATCAAATGTTCTTCAAACATTTCTTCAGTCATGTGAGTAAATTTCCACTAAACATCATAAAAAACCTTTCTTGCTAACTTAAAAAGTAGTGTTTTTATAAGAATATTTTGTAGCATAAATCCTTATGAATTTGTTGAACTTTGATCTTAAATGATGCCTATGATAAATTATATATCTATTAAGGTATATTAAGCAATCGGAGAATATCTATAAATAAACATTATCATTTATCTGATAAATAATTGTTTTATCATTTTTTCAAATATAATTTTTTTTTACTATTCTATATCTTAATAAGTAGTCTGATTGCTACTAAGGTAAGAATGTACTATGCTGATTGATGAATTGGTATTCTGAAACCTAATAAGAATATATATATGTATATATATATGAAATTCCCAGAATATAATAATACAATGAAATACACAAATGGTAGAAGTGCATATATAGATACACAAAATGGTTTAGAAGACTGATAAAAAATATTAAAAACATAAATATTTCTTTTTTAAGAGACAAAACATATATCAATTTCAATACAGTTGCAATTTGTCGAAAATATTCCAATATAGAAATGCTCAATATAACTTGTTTATAATAATAGAGCATATATAGGCTAGTATATCAGCACATGATCTTCTGCTTAGTCCATTTTCGGAGACTGCAATACACTTGACATCATCTTTTGTAAAATTGAGTTCAATACCATTATTTCCTATCCATTCGAATTGATATCTTTCGATAAAATTATTTGCGCCAATGGCCCATTCCATCCAGCTATAATCTGTGTTGCTTATGAGCTGTTGGACGTATTTCAGCTCTTTTTGATTTTCTATTGTGAGAAGCTTCCATGGATCATGAGAGTTGCTTAATTTTCCCCATGTAGCATAGTCATTGCTGTGTATAAAACAATAACATTTATTGTAGTCTTTATGGCATGAGAATTGCAAGCATTTTACGTCTTTTCCAATTCTGTTTATGGAACTAGTTGGTATCACACCATTACTGTATTGTGGTAAAGGGAACTCACATAGGTAATGTTTGTTTTTTGAGCAATCTCCAAAACAAACAAGTTCATCAAATAATCCAAATCTGAGGCTTGAAATTTGCTACAATAAACAATGAAAATCAAATTGAAATAGGATGCTACTACCTTTTAAAAATATTAAATTTGAAATAAGATGCTATCTCTTTTTAAAAATATGGAACTTGAAATAGGATGCTATTACCTTTTAAAAATATTAAATTTGAAATAGAATGATATCTCCTTTTAAAAATATGAAACTTGAAATAGGATGCTATTTCCTTTTAAAAATATGAAACTTGAAATAGGATGCTATTTCCTTTTAAAAATATGAAACTTGAAATAGGATGCTATTTCCTTTTAAAAATATGAAACTTGAAATAGGATGCTATTTCCTTTTAAAAATATGAAACTTGAAATAGGATGCTATTTCCTTTTAAAAATATGAAACTTGAAATAGGATGCTATTTCCTTTTAAAAATATGAAACTTGAAATAGGATGCTATTTCCTTTTAAAAATATGAAACTTGAAATAGGATGCTATTTCCTTTTAAAAATATGAAACTTGAAATAGGATGCTATTTCCTTTTAAAAATATGAAACTTGAAATAGGATGCTATTTCCTTTTAAAAATATGAAACTTGAAATAGGATGCTATCTCCTTTTAAAAATATGAAACTTGAAATAGGATGCTATTACCTTTTAAAAATATGAAACTTGAAATAGGATGCTATTACCTTTTAAAAATATTAAATTTGAAATAGGATGATATCTCCTTTTAAAAATATGAAACTTGAAATAGGATGCTATTTCCTTTTAAAAATATGAAACTTGAAATAGGACGATATTACCTTTTAAAAATATTAAATTTGAAATAGGATGATATTACCTTTTAAAAATAAGAAACTTGAAATAAGATGCTATTACCTTTTAAAAATATTAAATTTGAAATAGAATGCTATCTCCTTTTAAAAATATGAAACTCTAAGTAGGATGCTATTCATACCTCTTAAAAATATGAAACTTGAAATAGGATGCTATTACCTTTTAAAAATATTAAATTTGAAATAGGATGATATCTCCTTTTAAAAATATGAAACTTGAAATAGGATGCTATTTCCTTTTAAAAATATGAAACTTGAAATAGGACGATATTACCTTTTAAAAATATTAAATTTGAAATAGGATGATATTACCTTTTAAAAATAAGAAACTTGAAATAGGATGCTATTACCTTTTAAAAATATTAAATTTGAAATAGAATGCTATCTCCTTTTAAAAATATGAAACACTAAGTAGGATGCTATTACCTCTTAAAAATATGAAACTTGAAATAGGATGCTATTACCTTTTAAAAATATTAAATTTGAAATAGGATGATTTCTCCTTTTAAAAATATGAAACTTGAAATAGGATGCTAATTCCTTTTAAAAATATGAAACTTGAAATAGGATGCCATTTCCTTTTAAAAATATGAAACTTGAAATAAGACGACATTACCTTTTAAAAATATTAAATTTGAAATAGGATGATATCTCCTTTTAAAAATATGAAACTTGAAATAGGATGCTATTTCCTTTTAAAAATAAGAAACTTGAAATAGGACGATATTACCTTTTAAAAATATTAAATTTGAAATAGGATGATATTACCTTTTAAAAATAAGAAACTTAAACAGAACTCATATAAAAAAACGTAATTTAGCAAAATGTAACAAACAACTGATTAATTGTACCTATTACAAAAGAAATATCGCGCGCCCTTCAGGCCGCATGATTCATGTGCTCACTTTTGGCATTGTCGACATTTCATTCCCTGAGTGTGCTTCTTAGTGCAAACTGAGCACAACCATTCACTGCCGCGGTCCTCTGAAAATTGAAATTTTTTGGAGGGAGTTTAGAAAACTTAGTCAGGTTTGAGAATTTGGCCTTCTTTGCGATGGCTTTCTGAGATTCCTCCATGTGGGCGAATTTCATTTTGCGCTTTGGACATTTCAGCTTGTGATAGTTTGTAGCAATAAACATTTCACAATTGACGGTTTCTTCAAGAAGACGGTTTCGTGTATATAAGATTTTCCTTGGAATAATTGCGTTATACTGCAGCTTCCGTCGCGCAAGCGTTGAATAATGATTAAGCAAGTAAGGATAACTCTGGCCAGATCGTTGCACTGCTGGACCAGAATTTATTGTTTGTCTCTTCGGGACTTCATTCTGCATCATTGCCTTTAACAATTGCACGAATAATAAAACGACCATGCTGAGCAGACATTTCACTGACACATATGATATCGTTTCACCGTTGCGCCCATGCAGCCCGCATACTTGGTGATGATTCGAACACATTCAGCTCTATCAGATGCAAGCATATCAGTTTTCTGATCAATATGAGGACTCAGAAGCTTAGCCGCTTTATAAAGATCACAGTTAAAATTGGGTTCAGCGACATTTTAAATGAAATTCATGTAAAGACTGCTAAATTTTTATTCAAATTCCAGTACTTGGCATATCATTTTGAACAGCAACAAACTTCTAACATACCATGTGGTTATAAGAAAGAAGTATTCAGAAGTGTTTTTGTTATTCCTAAAGGTTATTCAGCAGCACTAGAACAGTTTATATATTCTTAAGCTGCGCAAAAATGGCAAAAATAAGCAATGAATGGTGCCACTAGAATTTATACTTATTCAATGTCTCTATAAGAATAGTTATTGTTGTTACTAGTACTCATTGTCATAATTACACTATTATAACTTTGTAAGAGATAACATAAACGTTGAAAATATTGTAGAACGTAAAAAATATACACATTATAATATTTTTTGAAATGAAAGCATATATAATTATGCAAGTAACCATAAAAAATCTAAAATATTCCTAAGCAGTTTAAAGTTAACTTCTGCACAAATTTAGAACAATATAGATTATTATTATTATCTTCATTGGTTACTTTTGTGAAAGTTAAGCTATTAAAATGAATACGTGCTTGAATTTGCAAGATGTTGCTAAAATGCCCCTCAAACAACACTATTTGGAAGCGAAATGCAAACTTTTACAGGAGGAGTTGGAATTCGCTTCACGGGAGTTGAGCCCCTCTAACCTCCATATCTACGGCCATGACCTCAGGCAGGTGGAAGTTCATCAATAATTTTAGCCGAAATTAGATTTTCCATATACGGGATAATATCGTCAAAATATACTGTTAACAATAAATCTTACCATTATTTTGCAAATACCAAAACCAACAAATAATTGGATTGCAAGTAACAAAATAAGCAAACAAATGAACTAACTAGTCATTAGAAGAATTTGAAAGTTTCTTAAAAAATTCGTATTTTCATTGAAAAATAGTTAACAATATCAAGTACTCCCGACTTAAGAAAATGTTGAGAGGAGAGCATTCGACTAAAAAAGGCGTTCACATACCAAGATTTTCCAATTTTAAATTTATTCGAAAATGTTCAAAAACAATTTGTATCTTTTACGTCACACTGAGTTGCTGCCTAGGGTTAACTAATATCCATAATATCAAGGCTACCTCTAAGGAAAAGACATGAAGTAATTAATGCAAAAAATCTAGTGGAGGGCAATTCTTAAATTATTAAATAGCAAATATTTCGATTTTTTAAGCTACAGTCAACATGACTCTGTTGAGATTTACAAATAGAGTACGTTTATTTCATTTTTTTCAATAGTAAGCACCTTAGTATGTATAGGAGTACAAAAATATTAATGCATATGCTCTCAGACATATATGTGAAATATCAAGAAAAAAGAAATTGCAACGGAAACACTGCTTAGGAATGCAGTCTGCTTGAGCAATTTGAAATTTTATCTTCTGTGATATTCAGAAGATCGAGAGAGACGTCTGTTTAATGATCATAGTAATTGCAGTAGCAACCAGATAATGAATCTATAAATTTCATTGGCATGCATGATGTCCGCAGAAATTGGAATCAATTCACAATAACATGCATCTTTCCAGCATTCAATAACTTCACATATTGAATACTCTCTCTTTAAGTATGATAAATATTCCGAAGAATTCCTATTTTTAGGAACTAATGTTTTACACAGTCCTCTCATTCTAGTTATTACACCATAATCACTCCCACAATCGCACCTTCTGAAGTGTCTTTGAGTTTTGATAAGACATGATTTTAGATGTACATCAGTATGCTGAATAATTTGCTTACTATCTATTCTAAATAAATTGCCAGCCTCATTCACATAAGCACCAATCCAGTAATTATATTCGAATTCTCCATACGATGTATGTAAAGGATCTGTCAGTTTCACCGTTTGTGGAAGAGTATTTGTGACTAGTAAACTCCCATTAAGCAACTTTTTACACTTGCTGTTGGCATTAATCCAATCTGTCGTATCTTTGGACATACAATGACACATTCCGTTTTTACAAGACACTAAATCACATGCTGCTTGAAGTCTTAGGTAGTCATTTAGAGTAAATAAATTTTCACATGTAGCTACTTCTGCATGTTTTTCTTTGGACTTATGCAGCTCATTTTGCCAATTTGTTATCGAATAAAACATTGAAAAATTCATCAGAAGAGAAATTATAGCAATTGTCATCCACTTGTGCTTCCAAAACCAAATGAATATTTTTTTCAACGTCGCAAATGTTTCAGGTTTCAGGAAATTGGGCTTGGAATTTATATCTAAAACTGACTGTTCAAGTTCATTTCCCGCAAAACGTATCAAGAAGGTTTTTTCAGACATTTGAATCGTTATAATGCAATGTGTATTCCAAATAAACAGAGACTAGATAAGAATATTCAGAAGCAGGTTATTTAGCAAAATGTAACTATAATTATACAATATATTGTAGAATGTTCACTACTTTGGAATCTTAATTTCACGGTGGAACATTCTAACCAAACAACATAAGAGAGTAATAAATTGTAATTTGCTTGGTAGAACCAATTGGGTAGTCAAATAACAACCCATAGAAGCAAGATCATGGTAATACTTCTGATAGTTGGATCGCCTCTGGTCGACGCAGAAGTAAGGAAAAACACTGGCTTGTTATCGTACATGCAAATATAACTTAGCTCCCCTAATTCCTACTTCATCCCTTAAGGTACAGATTAGTTATTGGTAGTCAGCTACAGTTACCAATAGCACTGCTGTACTAGAAGCAATGCCCTATAATTAGTTACACATATTAAGAATCATAAATAACAATTAAAAATAAAAAATTGTATAAAGATATCCGAAAAAGTAAAGGCCAATTTAGAAAAAATATTTATATCTAAAAAGTTAATCAAATCAGAGGTTAGGGAAATCTGTGCGAATAATACGACTCTGAGTTGGGAAATCAAAATTTACATTAACTTCTGACAGTATCAGATCTAACACTTACAACGATTATAAATATTTACAGCAAACAAAAACTGCTAGGTAGACGATCGAGCATCGAATAACAATTCAAATTAATACACTCATTGATGACTCAAAAGCTAGCGACCAATCAAAATAAGCAAAAATGACA
>CABFPE010000329.1:44226-62354 GCA_900660155.1 Hofstenia miamia | reverse complement strand
TTTTGCAAATAAAACCACGGGATTAATCAGTGGTGGTTTGCAACAAACATTTTATCACAATCACCCATCACCATTATCTTAAGACTACTACACTGAGATAATAACTGTGAGCTTCAGGTCTACTCGCAGCAGTCGGCAAAGTGAAATCCTGACCTTACCCGACCGGTACCAGTCGACTGGCTTGCTAATAGGCCGGTCGTGTAGAACGGGTTCCAACTTTCGACGGGCAAGCCAACACTGCCAGCCGCCCCCAGCTGGAAAAATTCGGCCGGTGTGAAACTCTTTCCAAAAATGAATTTCACTATTCTAGTTATTTCTAGTAAGAAACTAAAATATACACAAAATGTCTATACTAAATTGTTAGTTGTTTTTTCTCCCAAATAAGTTTTTGATGCTTATTTAGATATTGCGGATGATTTTAACTCAGACATTTAACATTTGAGAGTTTGACTATAATGCTAAATATCACCATGAACATATTTTGCAAGTTGCATGACTGAGTCTATCATATTTTCATATTATGCACATTATGCAATCATAAATTCTCACTGTAATGCTTTAAATTATTATGCTGAATTTTTATCAGGCTAAGGGTCATTATTATCTTAGAAAATTCAAAATTTCATGTTAGATGGAATTGATCAAATATTCAAGATTGAATGATTTTGAGTTTGGTCCAAACTTTTTATGAAACAATACACAAAAGCAAAAATTTTGGAATATTGCTTCCTAAAGAGATACTAAAATTTTATTATTATTTATTATTGTTATTATTTTAATGTTTATTCAACCACATATTTTACAAGGATTGAAATAAAATTATAAATTAACGCCATAAAAATTCGCAGCAATATTTTCAAATTACAAATTAATTAATAAACTGAAAAGTAAATATTAATGGCTGTCAGCTAATAATGATCGAAAATTTATATATTGATTTCTTCTGGAGGTTGATAAATTTTCAAGGCGAAATAACCAGAACGAGAAAGACGATTAGGAATTAAATCATTGATGATGGGATTTTGAAATCATTTCATTGAAAAGCTTGACTCCAAATGAATTCTTCTTCTATATTTTATAATGTTTTTTTTAATTCTCTACAACCAGCCATGATTTTAAATGCACGATTAATTATTCTCTGGAGTTTACGGTCGAGAGAGATAGAGAGCACTATATAAAGTTAAGATCCATGGTCAATTATTGAGAAAGGAACATTTAAAGTGCGAATCTACAATTCTGACAAATATATTTTTTAAAAATGTGTTTTCTGAAAATCTCCAAATTCACTGACGCATCAACAATTATTATTATAATTTTAGTCATGTCATTCAAATTTTGAAAATGAGATTTCACTAAATTCAATCTTGAATAAATTTTACAATGAAATACATATTAATAATATATGGGGTAATATCTGTGCCATTTTACGGTGCTTGATATTTACGCTAACTCGAATAATAATACACATAGAAAATAATAATCCATACTACCTCTTAGGCCTTCTAAAGATGATTGAAAAGTAAACCTTCACATTGTAGATAGACTTAAATTAAAGATACTTACTTAAATAGATATCTGCAATTATTTGCTTGCAATTCCAAATTTGTTAATATAGATGACAACTTATATATATTTGAATGGGAACTTAAGAGAATTACAAACTTGTATAAATATAAATTTAATTTAAATTCCCGACACTTCAACAGCGGATTTTATTCAAATGGCTATCAATTTTTTACAATTATATATTATAAAAAGCGAAATAAGTATATATTTAGTTTCAGCGTCAATTCTAATTTAAATGAACTTCTTGGTGGTCACAACGGGTATTTCTTGTTTTGCCAGAAGCTCAATTTTACAATGTCTAATGAGGTAGGTGCTTTTTCAAGAAATCATAAATTTTTATTATAAGTAATCCAATTCAAATATAATTTTCAGGTTAGTTAACCTAATAACTTCATTAACAACATATGCAATGCATAAGAACTGGATTAAATAATTTTATGTTTACTGAAACCATAGGTGCATTAAGTTCCACAACAAAATCAGATATTTCTAGTCTCACACTAGAAGAAGTTCTGCATTGCTCAAAATTTATTCTATTTCAGTCTGTGTTATGCATTGTGAAAAACCGCTATTTAGCAACTGAAATATTCAAGCAGACAAGGCATTCTTGCAATCCCATTTAATATAATTGCATTAAATGAGAATTAACTCTCAAGATTGAAAGTCATTTTCATATATCTATGCTTAAAATTATACTACTATATTTGCTCAATTTCACAATTTCATTAATTTTACACAAAAATAATTTTTTTATTATTGCAGTTAACAAGAGTAAATCAATTGTGTTTTCCTTCAAAGATTCAGCATCCTATAAATAAATGTAACATTCAGCAGTAAAAGGCTTCTCTAAATGTTCACTAAATAATAAATTTAAGTTTAACTCCCTTAAATCCATCTATGACTTTCTATAAAGTAGGTCATGATCCCGTCAGAAAAAATAAGCTCTGCTTCATTATCGATCTAAACATTAATTCTTATTCATTTAAAATTGGAATAGATAAGGAGCAATTTTCCAATGAAAATATTGAAAAAATAATAGAAAATAGAAAATTATATTATACTGCATAATTAAGTTAAGGAAGAGTTTTGGTTTTGAGAAAACTACATGTTGAAATGTCAAGGACTTTCAAAAGAAATCCAAAGATCTCACAAAAGGTTCTATTTTTAATATTCGTTCTATGTCAAGGCATTTGAATAATATCAGTCATGTCGTGAGACATATCATTTATCCATGAATGCCGTCAATTAACAAAATTGTTAAGAAAGCGATTTAAATAGTTTCTTGAGTAGGCCAACAAATTTTGAACTTATTAAGTTGCAGTAAATTTTGGTTATACACAGATCTCGATTCAATCTAAAATCATTCTGTTTGGAATATTAAAGTCTGCCGGGCAGCCAAACGTGCTGAATAAATGTCATATTAGGTGTCAGAGTTTCTTAAAATACATGTGGGTATGCGAAGACTAAATATTGAATTTAAATCAGTGAAAACTATCTTTTAAAAAAATAAATGATTTTTCAAAAATTAATTACAATACAGTTAAAAAATGTCACCTCTACATTTGGCTTCTTTCATTGAAATTCTGAAATTTATTGTATTCATATTTACACACCGAATATGACAATAAATAATAATTTGTTAACAGAAAAATAGTAAATCAAAGTGACAATCTATGAATTTATAATCAATTTTAAATTTAGTTTGAATTCGCTTGCATTGACGAAAAATATTCAATGTTCTGTTTTTAGAAATATATTTTATTTTACCTCACATTATGGAATCCACAAAAAATCAAAGACATAATGGATTTATAATATTAGAAAAATTATAACACTTTAATCCAAGGTTTTCTAATATCTTTATCAATTAAAAACGCGATGCTATTCTTAACAATTTGTAATTTCAGTTATAATATAGTAATAATAATAATAATAATAATACTAATAAGTACAATAACTTATGCATTTCCAGCACTATGTACTGTCTACACTTAACATAATAGTAAAGTTAAAAAATCATGAAAAGTTATTATTAAATTTTTGCGTACTTCATAGGGATATTCGAAGTAGAAATTGCATGTAAATAATGAAGTAAACGAAAAAAGCAAACAATCAACACGGAAGAAAATGTAGCGTTTATAAGCACTGCATTACAATTGCAATTGGATCGCATTGTAAATTTCCATGTCTATTTATGTTCGCACTGAAACTGTTAATTCTCTGAATAAAACGGTACATTTCACGGGTACGTAATTCTCATCGTTAACGAAAGTGCGCATCCTCTCAAGTCCCTCAAATTTTATCAAGAGAAAAAAATTATCTCATTTTGATAATTATACATTTCATTGAATTTATTGCTGATAAAGGGACTATGAGAACGAATTTGCTGATGAAACATCCGAGATTATTTTGGTTGCATTAAAGTTGCTGATAGAGAAGTGAATGCATTTGAATGTAAAGCCAGATCGGGAATAAAACTTAATGCTGAGGATGAAAGCGATTTGGATTTTCCAGTGCCCATTTTGTTGCCGCAGGGAATTTAAAACCGTATTAGTGGCAATGTGTTTTGAGTAGTCTTCAACTTAATATTTACAGCTTACAAAGTACAAAAAATCCACCGCGTTCCCTCTCTTATACAAATTTTAGACCTGTTAATAAAATTCATGCATATTTTTACTCAACCAATTAACGACTTAGATCATTGATAATGTTTAGCAGTCTAGCAGTAGTCGAAAGTTCAATATAAGTATTTTATTGTAAACGTGCAGTAAGCACTTTGAAAAATTCTTCACTAAAATATCAAAAAATTGTTTTACATGAAGCTTTAATTATATATATATATATATACATATACATACAGTCTATTGAATTTCTTATGAAATTTGTTTCATTAGTATACCTTTTGTTGAAAATGTTACATATGTTTAAAATTTGCTATGCTGTTATCAAGGCATTTCATTTACAGAACGGTGTTGCAAAAAACAAAAAATTATATAAAATTATACATGTTAATCTACTTTATGACATATAATTTGTATTTTCATAAGTTGTTTCAAATTTTTAAAAGCGAACCTTAAAAAGCATATGAGTGCAGCACGAGCACGGTTAGTGTGAAATCTACAAATGCAAAACATTAATGTCTGCATGATTTTGATACAAATAATACAATTTATAGAAGTCGCAAGAAGTTTTTCACTAAAAGACAAAATTATATATTACTTTTGTGTATTTTGATTTTATTCCGTAGTATTTTGCGTTTTTCTCAATAGATGGCGAGCAGACCGAGCCGCCCGTTCCTGCCCTGTGAATTTCAATTGGCTGGCCGGCATTTGGAAAATAATAAGGTCGCAGGACGGGCACGGGCAGCGTTAAGTCTAAAAATTCAAAACACTACTTGAACCCCATTCCATCCTAATGTTGTATTGGAAATCTCCTTAGTCAGTAAAAAGAGGGCTTCTCATTGGTCCTCCTTGCGGTATGCCAATTTTCACATCTATGAAATCACGTAATGCCCATCGCTGAATTTAATTGCTTGTCTCCAATTGGCCATGTAGTCTCTTAACCACAATGACAGCAAAGGAGACTGATGTTTTATGTGTTTCAATAAATCGACGTGTACAACTGTATTAGAAATTTAGAAAAGACCATTAACAATAGTAGTTTCCTTAGAGTCACGATTCTGAGCATTGAAGTTGATGGTAGAAGGCAATACATCCGTCGTCGATCATCCGAATTTATACGCAAACTGACCATGATCAACTATAGACGTAGAGAGGTATCCAAGCATCTAGCAGCAACCGTCATCAATGTGGTCGAAATAACTCAGTTCTAGAAATGTCAGAATCCTTTTTTAGGGATGGATTTAAAAAGCGCGCACTTCCATGATTTTGGATATTTACATTCAGCAAAACTTCTTTGAAACAGCTGTTGGTAAAGAAACATTAACTCATATACATATTGTTTAAATATCCAAGCCTAAAGGATTCCGCTTCCTTTAGATTTACCAATGTGAACATACTCAAATACTTTTTGAACTTCATGCGTAGATACAATTGGTACATTTATATCATCAGGAGGACCAAATCACACCAAGAGTTTCTTTCCGCTTCAGCATTAAACCTAGTAAAGAAATTATTGAAAATGTCAGTTTCTTTCTTTTGTAATTTAAGGATTGACGACTTTTGTTTTAAGCGACATTTCATTTCATCCTGTATTTCGTGTTTGGACAGGGATCTTATCTTTTTCTGCCGCAAGGTGAAAGCCATTTTTTTAATTTTCCTTTCAATCCTCATTGCATTATTACCATACTTAATAGCATTTTGTTTGCTTCTAAAAAGTTCATTAGAATNAATGCATTTTTTAAAATATTTTTAGGTTTTTTTCGACTTGACCAACAAAAATCAATTATGTTAACACCTGAAAAAGGAACATTCCTCCATATCTCCTCTTGCACTCCACTAAATTTTCATAAAAACAGCGAGTTTGTTAAGTAACGTTTAAAAACAGAAAAGGATGCTTACACTAAACTACAGCCAGATGATATTTGTATGCTTATTTTCATTGTATGCTATGGAAAGAGTTTCTACTACATATAGTTCAAATTAGTAGCAAAATCTAAGACATATAAATACTAAACCAGAATTTCCCTTTTTAAGAAAATTTAAATCTTCTCAATTTAATTTAAGTATTTCGCTATGCCACAGAAAAAAGATTGTTCAATATCAAGTTAAAATTTTTTATTACAAAATGAATAAATGTAGCAAATTCCGTGGATATAAAGTAAAAACATTTAGTTTATTTTTTGCAAAGTTATTTATGAGTATTATCTGCCTCATTTCCCATGTGGGGAATGTCTGCATCCATGTCGATTTTTTGAGGATTCCCAATTTTTTTCACATTTTTCAGTTTTCTTAATGAAAACGTAGAGAGAAATAATTGAAAATAATCATTTCTAGGCTACGCCAAATGATCATTGTATTCTATACACCTTAGTGTTCCGGCTATTTCTAATCGTTAGATATTTCTACCACAGATTTTTTTAACTTGTATTTGGCTTTACAATTTTGATTTTTGAATTTTAATTTTAAAGGAATATTTGACTTAATAATATTTCATAATTAAGCATGCTCATATTTTGTCTTTAACATATCTAGTCTGGTATTACTGGTATTACATTGAGTACTTTTTTTATAGCAAAGAGGCATCAGCTATGAGCATTTTAAATCCATTAAGAATTTGCCGATCTTTGCTGATGCTTGAAAAAATTCTTTGGATGCGAATTTGGAAATTCAAAAATTTGTGGATGCTGATTGGATACGGTAAGATAATTTATTGGTTGCGAATGCAGATTGGAGAATGTCAAATCATCTCCACTTTGAACTGTTGAGCCACCGAATCAAGCTTAATAAGGTTTAATTTTTTGGAATGTGGTCAAATAGACAAATTTTTAATCTTGAGAAGTTCAGCATTAGAGGTTCAAGCTAACCGACGCCCTTCAAAGATGTGATAATTAATAGCTTGACAGCCTATTATCCGCATTCTTACGAAAAGAAATATTGAAATTTTAAGAACTTTAATTATTATGACTATCGGAGTTAAACCCTTGATGTCTTGATTTCATCATTGCAATCAAATGCGATCTTTTCAAGAAGTTAACATATTAAAGTCAATAGAAGCATTTGAATAAAATAATCCACAATCTCTAAAGACTTTCGTTTTTTTAATGATAATTTATTTGTAATAGTAAATGAGTATATAATTGCTGTAGCAACAGGTATTTCATACGTGAATAACATGGTAAAATTGGCAGTCATTACCATAAATATCCATACATTTTTTATTTTTATGCAAAGGCATTTTACTTAGAATTAAAAAAAGTATTTCCATTCCATTATGATTTATTGTTACTTCTATAAATATATTTTGAGGAGAAATAAACAATAAGTGTAACTATTTCCAGTGAGATTTTACATTTTCAAACATTATCAGGTAAAGTATAATTGAGTTGGTATAACTTTTTATGACAAGATACTTTATGCAAAAAGATGTTCTCAAAAATAATAAAAAATACCAGACAATTCCAGAAATTTATCAAAAAATTTAATAAAAGTATTTTAATATTTGTATTTGCTCTAATATGTTTTTATGGTATTGTGTAAAAATATATGATTGAATACTATAAATTTAGTTTATAGCAAAGTCCAATCAGAAATGGAAGAAATTGAATGAAAAAGAAATTTTAGTCAGCAAATGTTTATTGAATATATGAAATTTTAAATATAATTTTATGCAAATTTGAATAAGATCCATTAGTTAATTAAAATTAACGAAATCTAAATTGGGACAATTCGAGGCGTTTTCCAGGATAGGTAAGCAGCAGCCGTAAATAAACAGTTAAATTAAATTGATATCATTCCATTTAAACGAACTAAGCAAACTAAGCAAAATTTTCCTGTTTATAAGATAAAACAAGAAATGTTTACTTAATATTTGGTCGATAAACCGGTAATTTTACCGGCCTTTCATGAAATTTAAAAGCGGCTGAATGCCGGTAGCCGTTTGCATCTCTGATGTAACACATCATTCAATTGCTAAAGTAGCGTTAAAACCTATACATGTAACTAGCAACGTTGATTTACTCAGAATGACCCGATTTGTAGAAAAAACCTCTTGCGCTGAACCGACGGTGGCCCCACGCGTTTCCATCCCAATCTGCAAACAAATTAATGGAATTGCAATGAGGTCACCACTTGGACCAAATATGGCAAATTTTTGCTTAAATATTATTGAAAGACAATTTAAAAATGAAAGCATGAAACCTTTTCCATTATTTTGTTCTTGCTATGTATGGATGATATATTTTGCATATTTAATTGTGAGGGCGATGTAAAACTATTTCCTTCCAAGATTAACAACGTATTACCAACAATAAAATTTACAATATAAAATGAAGAAAATAATAGGTTAAAATTTTTAAAAACAAAATTAACTAGAACATCAAGAAAAATCGAATAGGGCCTATGAATGGCATAAGAGTCAATTAACACTGGACTGTACATACCTTACAACTCTTATTGTAGTCCTCAACATAAAATCAATATTATAAAGACTTTGATCAACCAAGCCTATATAATATCATCCAATTATAAGAACTTAACAACAGCAATAGATGAAATAGTTACCATTCTCACAAAAAACGGATATCCACATAAACTTTTAAAGAAAGAAATTGATAAAATATTTAATCAAGAAAAGAAATTGAAAATTTCACTGCCAGAAAACATCTATTGGAAGTTGCCTTACATTGAAAGAAATTTTATGTACCTCAAAATGAAATTAAAACATCTAAACGCAAAATGGAAAGAATTTAATATAGTAATTATACCAACGCTAACGTCCTTTAAAACATCAAACATTTTAAAAAATAAAGACGTACTTCCATTATCTTTGGAATCATCAGTTGTATACAAATATAAATGTGATGTGTGTGATGACTCATACATAGGTGAGAATAAAAGACATATGGAAGTCAGAATCAAAGAACATATGAGAGATCACCTAAAATCAGAAATATTCTGCCATCAACATCAAAAGAAAAAAGAAAACTTTAAAATTATAATGAAACAAAATTTACGAAAATAAAAGAATCAACTACAGTCAATGCAACAACAGATAAAAGTAAACTATTAAATAGACAGAAAGTACCTAACATCTCCAAATTATTCTAACATAATGCATCTTAACAACATTAAACTTAACTTTTTAAAATATTACCACTATTTTACTGGCGAAGATAGATCTATCGAAACTGGTGTAATATATGTGATTAAAATTTTGTTTTAATTTCAAATATGAAAAGTCTCAGATGAATTAGTTTCAAATATATATATATATATATATATATATAATTGAAAAAATGATCTAAAACAGAAGTTAAAAGAAAAATATTATTAAATTTGACCGGCATATTTCAAACTTTCACATGATTGAAAATTGTGAATTTATCACAACAAATTATTATCATTGTATTTATAAATATATATTACTATATTCTATATACTTGTAGATAAAGAATGAATTTGCTACGTAAGGTTTTGTTATACCTTCCTGATTTCTATGAATTATTTACACAAAATATTTGAGAAACTTATTTGATTAAATCAAGTAGTGTTTTGTCTAAATATAGACTTATTCTTAAAAATCAAATTTTACTAACAATAATACATTGATATGTTAAATTTATGTGTAGACAATTGTGAAGTTTTAAGCAATTTGAAAACCTTGCGAGACTCAGTAATACTATAAGTCTATCTAGCCCTAAGGACATGTGCGCTCAAAAGGGAAAATATTCGGAGTTCGGAGGGGGTGAGAACTGTGTTGAATTTTTATCTATTATCCGTTTCCCCACAAACAACAAAAATTATTTGCAATACGGGTCAAACCTGGTGCCAAAACACATATTAATAGGTTGCAACATAGACAGATAAAATATGAATCTTACTTGATGTGATGTAATTTTATTAAATGAAATTATAGTATGCTAATTAGTTTAATTCTATCAAGCTGATTAGTCAAAGCACTATGTCATCATTTATTGAATCACTGTAATAATTAGTTGCAAAATGTCTACTTAACTTCTGAAAAAATATGTTCTCAAGCAATGCCCGTTCAAGGGTCAAAAGTTTTGAAAATGCCGAATCATGAGTTGAAATTTGTCACCCACTTAAGTGTACTAAAACTCAGATGTAACATTGGACCATCTTTGCCAAGCCCTCAAATAGATAGATTTTTTAGAATCTTAGAAGTAACTTTACGTCAATCCTAAGTTGAATTAATCATGTTCAACAATGAATAGAAAGTATATATTAAGATGAATTTTCGTTGTTCAACATTAATGAAAAAAAAACTAACTTTATATATTATATGTTAGATAGATAAATTAGAAATTGACCTACATTTATGTAGCTTCACTTAAAAGAATAAATATATTGCCAATGTTCTAAAATTTATTTAAGTGATATCTACTGCTGAACAAGGATGGACATGGGCACAGATTTTCATAAACAGCCCAAGCTGTACCCGCAACGTCTGTACCCAACCCACACCCACACATTTTTAAAAATCTGTACCAGACCTATACGCATACTCCCAACGAACAAAATTATTCCCTAAGATTTTGAAAAAAAATAAACGCGTTTTACATTGAAAAAAGTAGTTTTTTCATAGAAAGTAATTTATATTGTAAAATAGACCACCGTGAACATAAACATTATTATGGATTTCTTCAATATAGTTATAAACTTAATATGTGTTGGCATTGTAGCATATTCTTCTGCATAGGATATTAACATGTCAATGAAATATCAATCTGTTATATTCCAAATGTGGCATTATGTCCTACGGTGTGGGTTTTCACATATATAATACTACTTCTTGTATTTAGAACAAACTTCCGAATGAAGAGCAAGAATTGCATAGTAATTCATAATTGAGATGAACACAACCACCTTGCTATATTAAATGAGCAAAGATTGAATGAGCTTCCATATGAAAAAATATATTTATTCGCTAATCTCCATGATCAAGAGAAATATTCAATTAACAACTATACTCTTTCTGAATTTGAATTTATTAATTGAGAAATGTGAATATAATTTTCGAAATGAAGTGTATCTACATGACTATTCATTGTGGAAATCACTGTAGAATTTAAAACTAGCGTAAAAATGAAATATAAGTATAATTTAAAATGTGATTTCTCAATTTAAAAGAGCGATATTAAGAATTTTAAAACATACTTAAATCAACGAATTGAAGGCACAATTGAGACATTACAGAAATCTAATTGAAGCACAAAAGTTGATGTTTGGATGGATATTTCCACAATTTTCTTGAGAAGTGACAACTATCTCGACGTGTTACAGAGATGCTTCATGCCATCATTAACGAGACGAAATAAACGATATGTAGCGTTTCAACAAAATGGAACGCCAGCACTCTAGGCAAAGGATATAACCGACCTGCAGCCGATTGAAAATTTCAAAAAAGGCCAGTAGAACTACCGGCCGATTTTATTTAGTTTGGAATAAGATCCTATGAAAATTAAAGGTTCTGAAATTTGTATTGATTCAGGAGGCTACAGTATTGCAATTAGTATGATGCTTAAATTGATATCCTTGAAATGTCTCATTAACTTTGCCTATAAATTCTGTTTTTCCGCAAAGATGTGGGTGTGTCCGAAATCCCCGCGGGTATACCCAACCAACTATGATGAAACTCCAATTTGCAAAACATTTTTTATTGTTTCATGATAACATAATGCATTTTTCTATTATAATTTATATTATTATCTCTTTCCTCTCAAGGAAGTCAGCACTCAAAGGCAGGGAATCGGAGAGATTTCCTCAGTACACAAGCTGTTCCTAAAAGTACTGCCTTCTGTAGTGGTAAATCCAAGCATCCCACATCCTTCTATCTATACCTTGTTTGTCTCACCGATTCTATCCTTTTCACGCATGCCACCTTTCCCTCACCATCTGTTTCTATCTTCCTTGACTCCATAGTGACCTTCAATAGATCTCCCTTAGTTTGCTATTCTACATATTCTTTAGTCCCAGTGCTTTTGTTTCTTTTTCTTCTTTACACTTAGCAATGATTTCCCTCCGTTGTACTTTGTGATGTACAGTTTATCCTCCACTCCATTTGAATTAAATATACTCTGCTGCTAGTATCTTCCTGGTCTCCCTGTCTAGCTCCATTAGTTAATTTTTGTTCCACCTAAATATTCCGGCTGAACATCTCAACACTTGCATAGCCCGTTGAATACTGACTTCTGGAGTAAAATCCTTATCCTCCTCTTGTATTGTTTCCTTGGCGTTGGTTTTATTTCTTCATGATCTGTTCCGTCTTTTTATGTCTTTTATCTTTTCTTGATGTCCTTAATGTCATCCCCAATGCTCGTGTTCAAACCACCTCCATTTGTACACTTGCCTCTGATAATTGCCACTGCTGCACATCTTTCTAATCCAAATTCAAACCCAGACACTTTACCCGTCTTCTCCAGTTTCTCATTACACGAAATTTAATTTAAGATTTATTAGCCCTCTAGTGGATGAATTTAGTAGTGTAGATGGAAAATTATTTTGAAATTAAATTGACTTCATTTTACCTCCATTTCTGTTTGAAATCAAAGCTACCATGACTCATTACGAAAACACTCTAAGTGTGAGAGTTCAATGACTTATATTTGTATATGTTTTTTTTCAGAAACATATTAAGGATGCAAGCCTATCATTTCTATATTCTTGGTTATTAATATTATTACTTTGAAAAATTCAAACTCAAATTCTTCTCTGAACTTTGAACTTTAGCCATAAAAATATTTCCTTGAAAATCAATATACTGTATAATTATATTGTAGTTTTTTTGTCGAATTAACTTACTGCCAATAAACAGTAGAAAGTAGAAACAAATGGTGGCTTAATACTGGCTCAAGATGGGAATATGTCAGTGGTAAATTTTTAAGACTGTATGACCATGACCCAGTTAACTCAAAATAACTGAATGAAGCAAGTGGTTCAGAAGAAGATGACATTGGCCCAGTTATATCAGTTTATCACTCAACTGTTTAATATATATTCATTTATTAAAGTTCAAATTAAAGGTTTTGTCAGTTAAAGCAANGTCTGTGCTATGAAATTCAAAAATTTTAATGGAATTTCCCTTGTTTGAAAGGGTGAATTCAATGCAATTTTGCTCAATTAATTTTTGAAGTTTTTCTAAATTTCAGTAGTTATATAGAATCAGTAGCTTTCGAATTTCAACAATCCGAGAGTGAAGGAACATTATATGATATTGCTTGCCCATTAAAGCCAAAAATAAATTTTATCAATGTATTAAGATAGCTAATAAATCACATTTTAAAGCGCCATCTATCGACAAGGAAAATCTTACTACAAAAATATTTCGTCTAATGTCTACATTTGTAACACCTTCCTCGAACTAGCATACATTTTCAGGTCTTGCATGCATGATAATAATAATAATTATTATTAAAAAGAAAAATATTAATAAATTTCCAGGAAAGACATACTTTTATTTTAGATTCATAAATGCAAATGAACTAGAAACCCTAATAATAACTTTAGACACAAATAAATCAACGGCATCCTATAATCTTTCAATCTTTATTATTAAACGTCATTTTCAAATCTTTAGTGAACATCTACTATTTGCATTTAACCAATGCATTATTGATAATGAATTCCCGGATATATTTAAGAAATCTGACATAAGCCCTACATATAAAAAAGGCGACCCTATAAATGCACAAAATTATAGGCCCATATGCACTTTAGTAAACTACTTGAAAAATTATTAAATAATCAAATAAATGCCTATTTGATATCTGAAAATATTCTTTCAAAAAAACAGTTTGGTTTTCGAAATGGTTATAGCACTCAAGATGCAATTTTATCAATATCACAACAAATAAAATCTAATTTAACCCTAAGCAAATGTAGTTGTGTTGCACTCCTTGATTTGAGCAAAGCTTTTAACTCAATGAATTTTGACATATTAAGGGACAAATTAATATATTATAAGTTTAATAACAAACTGTTAACTTAATAATGACTTTCCTTAAACATCGACCGCAAAGAGTTATACTTAATCGTAAAAAATCAAAATATATTATGACGGACCGTGGGGTTCCACAGGGCACAGTCCTCGGACCAATTCTATTTGCAATCTATGTTAATGACATAACTGAACAGGTAAAAACAGTAAAATTTATCATATGCAGATGATACCAGTCTTATAAGTACTGATATAAATGCCTTTAATGCAACTAAAAATGACTTCGAAAATTTAACAAAATATTTCTCAAATAATCAATTGAAAGGAAATATTGAAAAAACACAATTTATAATATTCTCAACTAAGACAAACAAAAATCTCACAAAAAATAAAACTTAAATTAAATAATGTACCAATAAAGCAAAGCGAATCGATTAACTATTTAAGTGTTTACATTGACAATGATTTAAATTTCGAACAATTCTTCATGGTTAAAATTAAAAAAATGGCTTCTGGAGTTAGGTATCTTTATCATCTCAGAAATATTTCAAATACGTACAACAAACAATTAATAAATGCACTCTGCCTTTCAGACGTTCAATATTGCTCATTCCTCTTTACAAATATTAATTCAAAACATCCCATTCTTCTGTCCAAAACCTTTAATTGTTCGGTTAAAATACTCGATTTTGGATAAAAACATGGCAATGCATCCGATTACCGATTAAAATACAAAATACTATCTCCTTTTTATCAAATTCAAATGCATATGTTATCGATATTATTTAAATTAATATTTGGTCAAGACGCAATTTCATTTTTAAAACAGTATATTAAATTAAATGAACGGTCTCAAACATTTTTATGCGTGGATAAATATTTTAATAGTTTTCACCACACAGCAACTAAATTATGGAATAACCTAAATAGAGAAAATTTGAAAAAAATTACAAGAAATTCAGAAAGAAATTGCGAAAATTCCTCTTTAATAGACTACAATCATTTGAAAATTTTGTTTAAAATGCACACACACAACACTCACACACACACATTTTAATATTATATATATTTAATATATTTGTAAATAGCTTTTTGTAGTTTTGTAGTTTATAGATTTTTTGTACCTCTTTCTTGTACCAATAAATTGCTTTTGAATCTTATTATTATTGTTGCTTCTCACAGCTTCATGCTGGTATCCCTCTCAACTCGGGGAACTCACCGGTTCCCAGGGAGTATGAGGGCTCTCCTCAGGACTCTAGCTGTTCATAACATTGCTGCCTTCTGTGTTACTGCTCCTCCCCACTTTGGTACTGCCAACTCCTCCAAGTATTTCTTATGCTTCTTACTCACTGCTCCTAGTGCTTCTACTACTACCGGGACGACTTCGACTTTCTTTAAGTTTCACAGCATTTCTATTTTGTCTGCCAACTACCTGTACTTGTCTATTTTCTCTTTCTACTTGCTTTCTACATTCCTGTCCTTTGGTACTGATATGTCTATCACTGTTCCCAATCTTTTCTCTTTGTCCACTACTACTATGTCTGGCCTCTATGCTTCTATCACTTTGCCTGTCTGTATGTTGAAGTCCCCCAGTACCTTAACCTTCTCATTTTCTATGACGCCCTGTGGCTTGTCCTCATACCAATTGTCTCCTGCTTCTAACCCATGCTGCCTGCTCAAGCTCCAATGTACCATTCGTCCCACCTTATCCTGCCTGAACTTATACTCACTCTGTGCCAACTTCTCATACCCTGCTATCAGATCATCTACTGTCTCCAGGCATTTCTTACCTAGCCTACACTTTTCACTTACTTCTACTCTTCNTATATATATATATATATATATATATATATATTCGTAAATGTTTTACTTAAGTTAGTATTTAGCATCACAACTTCTATCATTTACAGCTGTTTATGTTTGCGCCTTCATCACAGATTTTCAGATTGAAAAGAGGAACTACATCCGAACAGATTGCAGGGAGGCTTCTTGGATTAAAGTTCCTCTGACAAAGTGCGCAAAGGACTTCCAATGCACTTCATTCAATCACTTGAGTAAAAGCATGAAATGTATTGTATACACATGCAATAGCATTGCAATTTTTCAAAAATATTCTGGAGCTGATTTTTGGAGATCACTGTCATACAGAGATTCTGTAATTGAAAATTATTACTCATTGATAACTAATTAACTTTTAGAAATTTCAACGATATCTTCATACACGAGTTTCAGGTCAGTAATTTAGAATTAGATAGGAAATTCTATACAATGTTGATTATTGACAGTAGTCAGACAACTGATCTAACTTTAGAAAGAAGGTACATTTTTGTACCAATTTTCTTCCATCTTAAAAATTCTTGTCAAAGATTGAGATAAGTTTTCTATCCTTACAATTGTATTGAAATGTTGAATAACAGGTTTTCAGAATATGCAACACATTTGAACTTGGGTCAGAGTCAGAATGGGTAAGAACATGTTCTACTTATCACTTACTTCTACTCTTCTGTCTATATGCTTCTTCACCCAGTTTGTTCTTATTGCTTGCTCCTGTGCCATTATCAGTGCTTCTGTTTCTCTTTTTAGTCCTGCTTTCTTTAACCACTTGTCGCTTTCATCTCTGTCACATTTTTCTGTGTTCCTCCAGTATTCTCCATGCATTGTCTTCTGCCTATACCTTGTTTGCCTCTCTAATTCCATCCTACTCTGGTATGCTGTCTTTCGTTCACTCTCAGTCTTATCTTCCTTAACTCCTTAGTGACCTCCAGTAGTGACACTCTAGGTTGTGCTTCTACGTATTCCTTTAGCCCTAGTGCTTCTGCTTCTACAATTTCCTCCACACTTAGCAGTCCTTTCCCTCCTTTATGCCTTGCGATGTACAACCTATCAACATCTCTATTTAAGTGGAATGCTCTCTCTGCTGCTAGTATCATCCTTGTCTCCCTGTCTAGCTCCCTAAGTTCATTCTTGTTTCACGTAACTATTCCTGCGGAATATCTCAACACTGGTATTGCCCATGTATTAATTGCCTTTATCATATTCTGCCTACTCAATGCTGACTTCTGTAGAACCTTCCTTACTTTCCTTTTGTATTCCTTTCTTAGCCGTATCTTCATTTCCTCATGATTTGCTCTGTCCCTCTCTATCACTACTAAGTACTGGTACCCCTCTTTGACTTCCTCAATCTTATCCCCAGTGCTCGTCCTCAAGCCATCTCAATCTATACACTTGCCTCTAGTTATTGTCACTATCGCACATTTTCTCAATACAAATTCCAACCCAGAATCTCTGTTTATCTTCTCCAATGTTTCCACTTGCTTCTGCAACATCTTCCTTGAACTAGCATACATCTTCAGGTCGTCCATGTACCACAGGTGACTCACTGATCTGCCATTCTTCTCCATCTCATACCCTATGCCTGTCTCTTTTAAATATTATTATTATTATTATTATTATTATTATTATTATTATTATTATTATTATTATTATTATTATTATTATTATTATTATTATTATTATTATTATTGTTATCTTTTATCTCACAGCTTCATGCTGGTATCCCTCTCAGCTCGGGGAACTCACCAGTTCCCAGGGAGTCGGAGAGCTTTCCTCAGGACCCTAGCTGTTCCTAACATTCTGCCATCTGTGTTACTGCTCCTCCCCACTTTGGTACTCCTAACTCGTCCAAGTATCTCTTATGCTTCTTACTCACTGCTCCTAGTGCTCTTACAACTACCGGGACTACTTCAACTTTCTTTAACTTCCTCTTTCTACTTGCTTTCTACATTCCTGTCCTTTGGTACTGATATGTCTATCACTGTTCCCAATCTTTTCTCTTTGTCTACCACTACTATGTCTGGCCTCCGTGCTTCTATCACTTTGCTCGTCTGTATGTTGAAGTCCCACAGTATCTTAACCTTCTCATTTTCTATGACGCCCTGTGGCTTGTGCTCATACCACTTGTCTCCTGCTTTTAACCCATGCTGCCT
>CABFPE010000329.1:0-31930 GCA_900660155.1 Hofstenia miamia | reverse complement strand
CAGAATATTTTAGACAAAGAAAATTGTTTTTTATAAGTGAAATCATGAATCCTATTGCATAATAATATATATATATATATATATATATATATATATATATATATATATCTGAAATAGTTTTCAGTGAAATTTGGCTTTTCTATAATTTCTATCAGACTATAAATTGATTAAATAGACAATTATTTCTAATCCAATTTTACTAATTTCGTTATTGGCAAAAATTCAAAAAATTATTAACAAACTATGGAAGATCTTTTAATATTTAAAAAACTTTTAATAAGCTCACTGTTAAACTAATGCGCATAAAAAGCATCTAGATTTAAAAATTATCATTATGTTTCACAGCAGCATTCATTTCGTACTATAGATGGACGACAGGGACTTTTCAAGATAGAATATTTAGTCTTTCAAAATTGTTTGTAAAATTGAGAGAAGAACTATTCAGTTTTAAAGATTAGTAAACATATTTTGAACTCGATTAGCCCAAGAATGAGTAGAGCAATTCAGTTTTTTATATTGAATAATAATGTAATAACAGTCAGTCAATGTGAATCCAGCTCAGACCGCCTACAAAATGTCAAGATATACAATGGTACCGAGCCCCAAAAACAATTTTTTTTAGAAAAAAAGTAATTTTCGTAAAAAAATTACAAATGTTATTGGTCTAAAGAGAATTTATTTAACGTTATAAGTTTTTGTAATAAAATGAAGCAGTGACAATGTAAATAAGTAATCAAAATCAGAATGACTTATATATACAAATAAAATTATACTAAATGACTATAAATATTTTTCGCATATATTAAGATAGGTAGTAAAAAAATGCAATTCATAACGACATCTTGTGAAATAATTTGGAATATTTGAAACTCAAATTTTGTCTAATGCAAATAAAACCGTAAAAAAATGTTAAAAAAATTAAACCAACACAAACCGTAGTGAATTTATTTCGCAAGAAAATACAATAGTTGTGTAAAAATTTGAACAGAAACACTGTTTATTTTCAAAAAATATCAGCAATAGTAAGTGATGAGTTGAACAGTACTTGTACTCGTACTCGAGTACCACTCGAGTATATAAACTGGGTACTCGTACTCGTATACGTTTGCAGAATTTATTACTCGTACCAAAATTCTGTCTAATTGTAGACAAACATATTCATTACCTGCAACGTCCGCATTTATTGAAAGAGTTTTCAGTGTCGGAAGATTTATCATGCGACCTCATCGCAACCGATTATCTGCGGAAATGTTTGTTCAATTGTATTTTTATAATGCAAAAAAAACATTTTTAAGTAAACGCCTTTCAAAATTGTTCTTGTTACCTCATCGGGAATAATGTGGTGCTATTAGAAGTATATTTACAATTGATCACGAGCTCGTGGCCAATCTCACGAGCACATACATGTATCAGCGTCCCATTATGTTAGCTAACCAAGACTGAGGGGAATTAAAACTGTGCTTCGATGTTGTTGATTAGTAATAACCGAGCCAGCAAAAGATAGGTACTCGGCCTTTCTCCAAGTAACTACTCAGTATTCGTACTCGCAAAAAAAGTACACGGACCCAACACTGGCAATAGTATAATTTAATCAGGTTATGCTTTCTTCCCGAAACAAAAAATAATGATTAAAAAAAGTTCTGAAATCGGAATAAAATCATTTTTTTATTACATCAGCAAACAAATAAAAATAGAACAGCAAACGTACTTAGACAAAACATCTCAGTGACAATGCAAAAGACATTAGATCTGCATGGAAACGTATTCGCTGTGGAACCAATGATACTAAGAGTGCTGTTGTTTTTAATAACCTAAGTTACCAATGCTTATCAAATCTACAGAATGACTACAAATCAACTAATATTTTTTACTTGAGAAGCATGACTGATACTTCTGTTATTCAAACACAGGGGCGGATCTAAGAATTTCTGAAGACGGGGAACTGAAGCTCTAAATTGAAATTTTCATTCTTGATTCTAGATTTGATTAAATTTTGATTGATCATATATTTCTCTACATATTGTGGTAACAAGTTTAAAGACCTTTATGATGTACTAGTGCGGACTTATTACAATTGGCTTGAATTTCTTCGAAAGAATTTAGAAATACGTTAATTTGCTAATGTAGCATATTATATATAAATGTATAGATAAATATATTTCCAGTCTCGTCCTAAAATTAAATGTGCTAAGATTATGAATTACTAATCAAACTAAATACCATGCATTCACTATTTACTTCATTACTCTTACACCCAGTATGTCAAGGCATATCATTAATGTAGAACAAATAATGTAATTAGAATTCAAATCAGCAAAGCTGAATAGAATAACAACTATTCCAAACAGGGAATTGTCATAATCAGTGTTGGCTTGTTCGAAGTATTTTTTGAAATATTGTACAATTTAACTCTCATAGTGTAATGATAGCCTTTATATTTAATCTACAATCACCCATGGCTATACTTATAAAATAGTTTTTACAATTCATATACTGTTGATATCCTTTGATCGAATCAATCAATATCTAGATGCAAATCATCAATAGTTCTGAAGGCAGTCCACGCAAATGTGAGTGGATGAAGTTTAGTTACGGTTGAAATATAGCAGGATTGGATCTTGATGTCTTTACAGGGCGTCGAACAAATATGTTTTAAGGATCATTTGAAATGCATTTTCATTAATGTAATTAGCCGTTTTAGTTGATCCATTCCGGTCTACAGCTTTTGCAATTCATTGAAAATTTTGATTGCGTACGGTACATGTATCCAAATTCAAGGCAATCGCTTATGTTGACTTCACTATGTGCTGATAGAAAGCAATAAAGTGTCTTAACACCTTTCCTAAAAGAGCATTTGTTCTATTTACTAACTGTACACATCGTTATGTATACTGTGCAATCAATTCTGTCAACTGCTTCTATACTATAATTCATTAAATAGTTAAGTTTGGTGGATGTCAAACTCATTGTATAACATTGGATTGATTAACAAATTAGAAATATTTTTAAAAATGCGTAAAAAAATTCGACAAATATTTGGAAAATTTCCAATTTCTTTTGAAAAAATTGCAAAATATTTGGCAAATAATTGACAAGTCTTTGGAATCAAGTTGCAAATAAAATAAAAAATTTTTGCTTTTTTTTACTAGTGTTTCAAAATTGATCTAATGGGTGCCCTCTACTTCGTTTCCTCATGGGGGAACTACAGTCCCATAGTCCCCTTAAAATCCGCCACTGCTGAAATTAGTTGAGGTAGCAACCCAAGACCAAGATAATATGCCGTCTAACCCCCAAAAATATAATGCGCCAATAACGTTCTAACTTAAGTAATTAAACAAAGTCTTAACATTCTCTGCATGTTTCGTGCCACCACTAACCTAGTAGTTTTAGGCAAGATGTTATCATTCCTTCTCCCAAAATATCAAAGAACCTTTAGCCTATTGCCTTAACCTTTCAAGTTCCTCATCAAACAACACTACAATTACCATTCCCGAATTTTATTCGACTCATAAATTTACTTATACAAAAGGACGAATAATATTTTTATCGATTTCACAGCCTCGCTTGACAAAGTGAAGGATAGCACTCTTTGCAATAGTCTAAGCTAACACTGCAACTTGCAAAATTTATAAATATTGTGTACACTAGAAGCAACATAGGTTAAAATAGAAAGGGGTAGCATTTCCAAAAAAACTCAAACACATATTTTTTTATTATCATGTCGAGCTTTTCACTTAAGTTAGTTTTATATAAAGCATTTTTAAATTCTATAATTAAATTGGAAATGCATGTACATTTGAATGATGTCAATAATACTCAAGAGCTAAAAATAACAAATCTCTTGTTTTCATTTAGTGCTCTTCAGAATTATATTAATTGCGGAAATATCAACAGTCAAAGCAAATTAGAGTGCGACAATTTTTATATGAAAGATTAAGGTAAATTTCTTAAATTTCTTTAATGACAAAAATTATTTTTTACACTTTTCACTATAGATCACCTGGATGCGACACGATTTTTCCTCGAATACACAGTTGGGGCTGATGGTAATTAATTTTTACTCGCTTTAGTAACTTTATTCCTCAGCGAAAAAATGGATTTATTAAAATTATGAAAATCTTTATATGTATACATAAATTACTGCGAAAAACCGTGCAGCAAAATTGCTAAAATTTTTGTATGTACATGACATGCTAACAGTTGATGATAATCATTTGCAAATTTTTGCAAAATAAAGAATTTGTTGACCAAAGGTTTATTATTTCATGAACAGTTTTACATCTAGCTATGGAAATTGATTTTGAAAATGAATTCATTAGAGCTTGAGTAAAACAGAATTTATGGTTCGATTCTTCTAAAACGGACAAATTGTATTGTTTGAAGTGCACAGTTCCTCCAATTATATGTAAGTAGAGGATGTCAAAGTAAGTGTATAATCACTAGGCTCACATAGTCCACCACAATAAGAAAATCGTTGAAAACATCTGAAATCAAATGTCTGATTTGAAAACTCTCTCTCCTTAATAAATTCTTGAAGAACAATAGTTTGCCTTTGATTTGAACAATATACAGGGTGTCCGCAAAGTCTGGACACAGGAAAATTAACTATTTTTCAATGTAGGCTTTAAAAGTATTCATATTTTTGCATCCCTGATTGAAGAAAGATTTAAACTTATAGTTCTCAGTGGCTATGGAGGCTTAATTTAAGAATGTAATGTACTTTATCCGGAAAGAAGTTCACTTATTTAGATAGTGGCGAAATTATGACATTTTATTGTATCCAGACTTTATGGACATCCTGTATTACATCTGAATATTCATCTTTTAAAATATTCTTTTAGTAACAGATTCAAAATTAATAATGCCCCAATATTTAAATAAAAATTCAAGAAAATCCGAAGCATCCTTAAGACTATAGGGTGACCCTTTAGAATCGATACATGACAGAAGATGTTTAAAATCTGTAATAGAGTTGTCGTCGTGAAAAGGGATATTAAGTTAGAAATTATTATTTTTGGAACTTGAACGACTAGAGAATCAGTTCTATTTGCAGGAAGAAATTTGCTATAGTAATTCGGCACATTTGAAAACATAGATAGTGTAGTACCATACATAAGTCTTCTTTTCTTAATAAAGTTCGCTGAAAATGTAGAGAATATACTACGGGCAATTTACTTGGATCCCAGAAAAATTGATGGTAAGGTATAAATTGACTATTTACGAGTTTACCCTATATTTCCTCACAAATGCATACATAATTATATATAATAAGGATACATCTGTTTTTATAAGGGAAGTGATCCAAATTCAATACGTTAACACTGTTAACGTCTTGAAAAGTGTTAAAACAAGATTCAGATCAGAAAAGACCCTTTCATATTTGGCAGAAGTGCTTGGAGCATACCATTGTAAGAACAGCAATATACTGTGTAAAAACGGAAACTTTTTTATTTAAGGAAATCTGCAAAATGGATAAGAACCACAGCTAGTTGATAATTCTCTATATGAACAGTGGCACCAGACTTCTTTTTCGATTCAGGTTTGATTGCAACCATTCTATCAGAATATGTGCCTTAGAATCACTCAGTAGTAACAGGCAGAATTTATTCGATATATGTTTGGGATGCAACAATATTCTTTTGGGGTGCAATGCATCCCCGTGGCTGGGGTCCTGAATGCGATATTCTACTCGTGAATTTTATCCAGATTTTCTTTACATGGAGCCCAAATAATTGTACTCACACCAGCCAATACCCGCGGGTAAACACGGGTTCTTACGGGTAAGCCATACCTGAACAGCCCCACCCAGGTTAAAAATAATTAGCAATCTTAGTAAACTTGAGCAAAATGCTATGTCAATATTACCAACATAGTGACGCCGCGTATTATGCAGTTAGTATGATAATAATCTTTGCGTATTACATGCGTAGTAAGATATTAATTTCTGCGTATTAAGAAGTTAGCAAAATATTAATCTCTGCGTATTACGAGCTTAGTAAAATCAAACACTTGAAAGTTCAATTATTAAAATGGGCTTACACTTAAATACAAATACATATAACAAAAATCAGCAAAATTTAAAATTTACTGTTGTCCTTCAGTTGAGTAGTCCATGAACATCTTTTGCTTTTGAGTGAAGAAGCGTATACACAAAAGAACTGAGGTGGATGATATATGCAGGCTATGTAAGAAAAAGTTGGAGACAGTTGATCAAGTTCAGACAAGCCTAGGTGTGACCATTGCCTACTAGATACATGGCTGTATACTTCACAGTATGCCTCATTTAAATGGAGGCCATCACATTTGTTTATTTAATTAATAACATTTTTTAACAAAAGCGCTGCTGCTTACGATAGCACATATTCTATAGATATTTTATTAGTAATGACTATTTGAAACATAAAATAACAAAGTTTTGATCTTTTATTTTGTTTAAAACTTTTGACAGCTTGTACACGAATGGAATCATTAAAGGATTTTTGAGTATTGTTGAAAAATATATTAATGCAGCTAACAAAAATATCATTATAACTCATCCATTTATGCCTCTCATTACAATATAAGTAATTAAACTCAAGTGTCTTTTCATAAAATGCTTGCAGGTACTACGTAAATTACAATTGCATTGTAACAGTCGCTCTCTATTTACAAGAAGAAATAAAAATACAGTACAAACAGCAGAAATAAGCACTGTTAAAGGTTTGCATAAAGCCCCGCGATTTAGGTTATCCAGATAGTTAAATATTTGTGGGCTACTTTCCTGACATATAACACATAATTCACAGCATTTGCTACAATCTTTAATCTTCCTGCCAATAAACCCAGCTATATAAATACAGACTTCTTCAAAAGATGTTAAGACAATGTCAATATTTTCATCAATTACAATATCATAGTCTATGACAGACTGATAAAGAAAAATCGTGGAGGATATTGGAAAACGTAATGTGATTAAGAATAGATAACAACTTATGATTTTTTCAGAAGAATCAATTTCATGTAGTGCTACTAAGAATTTACCACCAGACATCTGTCTGTACGAACTAAATCGACGTTTAATTGGATCATGCGAAAAACGGGAGGTAAGCACGAAGTATATTGGAAATTTTTTAGTAAATATCTTAATAGTGAGCATATAGAACGTGTCGAAAAAGTAATGCATCAGCTGTTAGTTTAGAAAAACCACCACATACATACAATTTTCCATCCATATACCCAGTTAGCAAACGAGTCCAAAAATTTAGGTTTTCATCATTGAAGTATATACCTTTGGCAAGCCAATTTGGATGAGAAATGCTCTTACTGTTCATAATATTCCACCATATGTACAGGGTTGGCCTGTTTTAAAACATGGGCATAAAAAACAATTGTTTGTTTTAAATAATTCAGTTTTCATTCTATTTCAGATGCAATGAGCTTTTTTCACGGAAAGAACAACGGAAGATGGGACTCCACGAGCTGAATGCAATACATGCGGTCATAATCTTGTTGCATTGGTTGCTCGAATGAAAGCACACCGTCAGTCATGTATTCGGCAAGGACAGTCGTCGCACCAAGCACCAAATGAAGAACCAGCAGCAAAGGTTTTAAAACAAAGTACTCTGCCACATCCCAGCAACCAGCAGCATCAAATCGACCTCCAGTTTACGAGGTATGTCATTTCGTCAAACACGCCGTTTCTGAATGCGGAAATCAAGCAGCTGGACACTTTGTTCAAAATGCTCAACCCATCCGCGAAGGTGCCGTCTCGGAAGCGTGTGGGTGGCGTGTTACTGGATGAAATTTACGAGCAGGAAAAACAAAAGGTCTCAACATTATTGAAGAACTCTAACGTTACAATAGCAATAGACGGTTGGCCAACTGCACAAAATGAGCCTATCATTGGAGTATCGATATGTTGCCCGGGTGAGTGTTTTTTGGTCAATACTGTGGATACCTCTGGAAGTCCACATGACGTAAGCTATCTTAAAGAGCTTCTGAAGAAAGAGATCAACATTGCGGAAGAAGAATTCAAATACAAGTTCACGTCAATTGTAACTGATAATGCTGCTAATATGGCGGCAATGCGTAATGAAGTTAAGTCACCAAGTGATCTTTTGCATTGCTATGGATGCAACGCATATATTGCCAATTTGTTAGCAAAAGATATCGTAACATCAACTCACTATAAACCATGTATATACAAGATAGTCAGCGTTCTGAAACATTTTCGCAATCACAATGCAGAATCTGGGTTGATGAAGCAGAAGAACATACCTCGTCCACCCTTGCCTATAGAGACTCACTGGAACTCGGTACTGGAATCACTTGTTTTTTTGAGAAATACTGGTCGGATATTGCTTGTATTGTCAACGTAACATTGAAATCATCAGATACTGTATATAGATTCATGGAAGACATACAAGTCAAAAGAGCATCAGCGGATATGGTTGAGGTTTTACTTCAAATCAAAAAAGCTTTGAACAATTTTCAACGTGATAAATGTGTCATCAGTGAATGCTTCGAAATCTGGTACAACTTGAGGTCAGAGGTGCCGACATCTTTCCAACAGGTTTTCTGCAAACGAGTTGATATGGCCCTGCAAGACTGCATTCCTGCAATGAACTTATTGGATCATAGGTTTTGTGGGAATAACTTGGATTCAATGGAGCTGAAGAAAGCAAAAGATTGTATCAGGTCAATCGATGAATCAGTTACTGGTGCTCTTGTTGCATATATTGCTCAAGAAGTCCCATATACAGCGGATCTATTCACTGAGAGTTACCAAGAGACCTCTCCAGTAGCCTGAGGGAAGAGTGGAGTACGCCAAGGTTTCTCTGAAAAACTTTGCAAAATAGCAGTACCACTCGTGTCGCTGTTGGATCATCTGCAGGGCTCGAACGCCAGTTTTCAACACTCGACATGACATACGTTCGTGAGAAGTCTTCTAAACTTGCCTTTACATATCGACAGTTGAACAAAAAAATGTAAATTTCTTCAATTAATTGAAGTTTTTTCGACGATTACAGTTTTTTCTGTGAGAACAATAAAAAACAATAAAAAACATAAAAAAACACGTTTTTTCAATAAAAAACTCTTTGTTTGTTTTTTTAGATAAAAAAAATGTAATCGACCAACCCTGCATATGTATATAATTTTTAAAACTTTGGCAATAAAACAAACTACAGTGTCTTCTGCAAAATATTCACGAAGACCAACAGAGTTTGTTATATCAAATATTGATAATGCTAACAATACTGATTGCTTGTTATTTTCAGGGTGAAGTGAATTGTATGCTAATTTATGAGATTTCTTCAACACTGATTTCTGCTCTGCATTGTATAAGAATTGCAATTTATCCCTTGAAACAAGAATATTCTCTCCAGATAGATTTCAACTCCAACCGTCTAAAGTAAACGCAAATGGAGGGACATATAATTTTGATGATCTCAAGAAATTGTTGCGAATATTCTTTATTAAGTGAACAGTATCAAAGATTAAAAACTGCTCAACAAGATATTTAAAAAATGGAATATTCATAGAATGATTATTAGGACATATAACGACAATGTCAATGTCTTCAATAAGACTAATATGAGTGAAAATTGAATGAACACTATTATATATTAAAGTTCTAGTCAGCTTTGTTACTGGGACATACTTTATCATATAATGAATTCAAAATTTTATAGGTACCGACAAAAATGCAATAATACTGCGATACAAGGCGCCTTCCTCAGACATTCCAGCAATGATTGTTCCAGTGTAACGTGTTTCTTGCTGGAAATTTCGTCAATTAACAACGTGCAAAATCCAGAAATAATATCACTTTGAACAAATGTTTTTAGAAGATTATGGATATTAACATCACCTTGAGCAAGTTTTTTTTAAAGTTAAAATACTCAGCAATTGCAAATACTCGATGACATGAACATATGCGGAATGAAAAGTATATAAAAGTTTTAAGGATACTTCGCATGATTCCAGTCTTTGACAACAAGTCATTAAAACTTAATTTTTCATCAGATTGTGACTCTTCAGCAAAATTTTTAACACAAACAAAGTTTCTAGTTCACTTTTTTCGATAGACAACAACCTTTTTTTGTTGCTAGGAACTGTGGGTATGGAATCAGTCGCCCACCAGAACATAAAGTCACAGAATGGTTACTACCATCAATTGTTACGCTGTAAAAAACAGAGGGAATTTTGTTTTCTGATATTTTATGAAATCTGAACAAATCAGAAACTTTGTCAAACATCCAACATTAAGGAGTTAATACACAGTAAGTGAAGTGATCCAAATTCAATACGTCAACAAGTGAAAATCGAACTGTAAACAACACCGTCAACAAATGGTGTTTTACTTTACATGACCGTAAAGCTATTCCCTAACTTGCACTCGGAATAAATATGCGAATAAATGTTAACGGTGAAGTTTATGTTAAAGGCCTGCTTTTTTACGCAAAGGTTTACAGTATATTTAACGGTTATTATGACCTCACGTTGCAGCTGAATACTACAAATAGTTTTGCGACGCATTTCAATTCTGCAAATTCCTGCAAACATATCTATGCATATAAATTTATGCAGCATTTATTGAGCTATTTAATTAATCGATTGTATTTATATTTTTGAGAAATGTAGCCATTAAGAAGTAATGAATAAAAATTCGATATATCTAAGCCTACTGTCTTAAGTACCCATTCAAATTGATATATATATATATATATATATATATATATATATATTCAGTACTGCATATATGGAAAATTGCGATTATTATCACCTTAGAGCACTAAATGAAATCAAATTATTATAGATATTTTATGCATACAATTTCAATGACTGAAATGTCTAAATTTTTGTATAAAATATTCATGTTAGCAATGTGTATATGGGCCTTAGTAAGTTTGCAAATCATAACAAAAAATGTAAGATTGCTTAGAAACTAAGAATGCACTCTTTGAGTTAACACGATATTTTAAGGAGTTAATTGTTTTTGTAATCAAGATAAATATATAATTCAAATAAATATTGCGTTATGAAATTAAAGCAAGAGAAGAATAATATATGAATTCATGAAATTATTCAATTTAATATGAAATTGATAAAAAAAAATGCGCAATAAATTCAACTTAACTTTAAAACTTACAAATGCACCATTAAATGATGCCTTTTTTCTTCGAGTTTTTATAAAAATATTTTCCTGTTACATTTTTGGCACTGCATTCTTGTTGATAAAATATGTTCATCAAGTTTTGTAGCATACGACAAAATGAAACCTTGAACTAGAGTTGCAACATTGGGGCTTGTGTAAGACTCCCATAAGATCATATGAGCCGACTTCAAGACGTCCTGAAGACCATATTTGGTCTTACGAAGTCCTCCATAGGACGTCTTCAAGACATTTTTCTAATTGGGTATTAGATGGATTGAGATTAAGGAATGATAGTAGTAATAGAAGGGCAGGCCCTGTTACACAAACTGACCTTTTGTCCTCTGCTGATTCATCGATATTGGAGGAGTGGTTTTAGTGAGTCATCTCTACTTGACAGCTCACTAATGTATTTTTGACAACTTCTAATTTATTTGTAACAGTTTTTAATTGATTTTTCAAGTGGGTTTACAATGATTCATGTTGGGGCATATTTAGTTTACACTGTTTTGATATAATGACTAATTTCATTTCATGTAAATATACACGGCTATATCACATGTTACAATTGCTTGCATACATTACACCCATATATTTTATAACACACTGCAAAAATTTCCATCATTACATGTAAAGACTACACACTGTTTTTGTTAATATACCCTGTTATCACACATTACATTTTGTTGATCCATTTTCCATGATTTCTAATGATTACAGACGTACAATGTTTACAGTGTAATTTGGGAACTTTTCAAAAAACCGCATTTCGTTTCTGTCAATACACCCCATTAACATGTTTATCATATCATGTTTTTTCAACCAATGAATATTTTCATAAAGCTCCATGTATTTCCATTGGCTGGTCAATCTATATATTCATCAGATAAAATCATTATTTTTCTTCTACACAATTTCGTCTCTCACTTTTGGCAATGTCTGTTGAAACACTAGCATCCGGCTCATTGGGCAGTCTATTTGATGAACTATGCAAAACCCTACCGCCATCAAATGATTATAACAAGCTAACACAGAGATGATGTCCCCACCACCTGCACCTGTAAAAGAAAAACGCAAGACTCAACAACTATAGTAAATAATAATGCGATTGTCTTCCCCATCTCCAACACAAGCGAGGATGACCATGTTTTACAACACTTAAGCGATGTTAATTCCCAACCATCAACCTGAACTTTTTCAAATGTGAGTCCAGCTAGCGAACTACCAAAAAAACTCTGGCTAACAATCCAGGACGTTCTTCAGCTGAACACAAGATATGGTATTGTGGTAAAGATAAGACTCGACAATTATTTTTACTACTTCCTACCCCAATGGTATGTCAATGCATTGGGTGAGAATTACAAGACTCTGGTAAATAAAAAACTTTTTCGCAATGATGACATGGAAATCACATTTGGTGGCAATAATGTAAATCATATTGTATTAGAATTTAGTAAAATAAAAATATAGTATTGTTTTCTACACATCCTTCTACATGTACAGCTTTATAAAAATAATACTGGTAAAAAAATCATTAATTATTAGTTACAGTGAATTTTACAATAAACTTTTTAAATTTACATTGGTTATTAGCAAACGGCAATAATAAAATTTACCTTTTGGAGAGTTCATTTGACGTAGAAATTTAAAATAGTCTTTTATACTGTCTATAGAATTTCCCATATTCTGTGGGTACTGATAGCCATGATTGAGTAAATTTTCCACAGGTTGAGAGATTAACTGACTTAAAAACTCACAGTTCATTCTATCACACGCCCAAAACACAGTTTCTTTTCTATTGGACAAATTCAGAGATTCAATAAAAGTAATCATTTGCTCATTTGTTAGGTTTCCTTCTCTAAACCCAATATGATGGAAGTTACATTGATACCAATTGAAAGCTTTCTGTATATGTCTTGGTAAACAGTCAAAATGTATCCAATCATAAAATTCCATTATGAGCTATGCGTAATTTTTTAACTATTGTTCAAATGTCAAAATGTGTCCAATCGTAAAGATTGTTAACTACCAAACATCAAATCCAAATCAATTTAAAAATTATCACAATTAATTAAAACATTTTCAACTCATACAAAACTAGAATTTTTTCACAAGTTGGAAATAATCTCAATTATTACATGTTTTTCCCAATTTATACAATTATGTAAATGGAAGATGCTACAAAACTAAAATGTTAATAAAGNTACTACTTCCTACCCCAATGGTATGTCAATGCATTGGGTGAGAATTACAAGACTCTGGTAAATAAAAAACTTTTTCGCAATGATGACATGGAAATCACATTTGGTGGCAATAATGTAAATCATATTGTATTAGAATTTAGTAAAATAAAAATATAGTATTGTTTTCTACACATCCTTCTACATGTACAGCTTTATAAAAATAATACTGGTAAAAAAATCATTAATTATTAGTTACAGTGAATTTTACAATAAACTTTTTAAATTTACATTGGTTATTAGCAAACGGCAATAATAAAATTTACCTTTTGGAGAGTTCATTTGACGTAGAAATTTAAAATAGTCTTTTATACTGTCTATAGAATTTCCCATATTCTGTGGGTACTGATAGCCATGATTGAGTAAATTTTCCACAGGTTGAGAGATTAACTGACTTAAAAACTCACAGTTCATTCTATCACACGCCCAAAACACAGTTTCTTTTCTATTGGACAAATTCAGAGATTCAATAAAAGTAATCATTTGCTCATTTGTTAGGTTTCCTTCTCTAAACCCAATATGATGGAAGTTACATTGATACCAATTGAAAGCTTTCTGTATATGTCTTGGTAAACAGTCAAAATGTATCCAATCATAAAATTCCATTATGAGCTATGCGTAATTTTTTAACTATTGTTCAAATGTCAAAATGTGTCCAATCGTAAAGATTGTTAACTACCAAACATCAAATCCAAATCAATTTAAAAATTATCACAATTAATTAAAACATTTTCAACTCATACAAAACTAGAATTTTTTCACAAGTTGGAAATAATCTCAATTATTACATGTTTTTCCCAATTTATACAATTATGTAAATGGAAGATGCTACAAAACTAAAATGTTAATAAAGTAAAACAATTTATCAATCACCATCTCTGGTAAAAATGAAATAAAGATTTTTTCAATACGTTTTTCTTGTTGAATTCAAGAATAAAAACGTTGCAAGATTGTTGATAACATGTTTTGTTATTAGAGTAGTAAATTGATTGCTAACATTTATTGATACACATATATACAAGACGTTTAAAAATATAAATTTTATATCATAAGAAATTGCTTACATTTTAAAATTTAATTGGTGTCTTTTATATTAAAAATTAAATAAATACCCAGTATACGACTTTTACATATTTTATATTCAAGCAAGAATATTAAACATGTACAAACATTATGAATTTTTTATATATATAAATTAAATATTCCCAAAGGCAAATAATTTTGTTTGAAAAGACAAAAAAAAATCATCAAAAGGAAAATTAAATCTTCCCAAAGCCAAGTAATTTTGTTCGAAAAGACAAAAAATCACCAAAAGGAAAATTAAATATTCCCAAAGGCAAGTAATTTTGTTCGAAAAGACTAAAAAATCATCAAAAGGAAAATTAAATATTTCCAAAGGCAAGTTATTTTGTTCGAAAAGACAAAACAAATCACCAAAAGGAAAATGAAAATTTTAGACTCTCAAATAGCAGAAAAATACTTGGAAATCAATTATATATTGGTATTCTCTCCAATGCTATGCCTTAGAAACTCTATTTTATCAGTTTCTATATTTAGAAAATGTTCCTAAGTTGTTTTAATACCTAATGTACAAAATGTAGTTTAAATCATTTAATGATTGCTGTTGTGTTTTTATAATGTACAACTATGTGTATTGTAAAATCAATGGATTTAATCATTTTTGCGTAAATGTATTTTTTATGAAAATGTATTAGTCTTTTTGCAATTAAAAATATTTTGCGAGTTTCATGACATCTAATTGATTCGTTTTTGAAATGGCGTTATGTATTCATGTGCGATTATCAAAATGTACTCATTGACTGAAGAAAAATGTGAATGTTAACACTTTCTCAATAATTAAAAAGTTTTTATTTTAAAATTCAAAATCTATTATACAACTTCAAGTACTTTAACAATCATTGATTTGTAGAATGTCTTAAAATTTATATTTATATGTGATATTAAATAACAAAACCATTCATTCTTTAAAATACGAAAATAAAATCTGAATTTATAACAAAGATTAGTCGTATTTATGTGCATGTATGTTTTTCTTACTCGTTCTTGAAAGTTTATACTAATACTGTCATGAAATTTTCATTTTTTTCAATGATGAAAAACTATCTAAAATTTTAACACAATATTCAGTTTTTTTACAATGTTTTTGACTAATTTGATCGGTTGATTTCTTGCATACATATTGAAAAATTAAATGTATATAAGTACTGAAACAAAGGATTGACGTCGAAAAAAAATGTAAGTCTATAAATGTGGAAAAGTCATAGGCCACCTTAATTATATTATTATACATAACATGCATCTAATATTACACTTATTTAACTTAGTTGATGAGATGTATCTCTAGAAATCTATCATTAATGGAACACGTACAAATCATTTCTACATTCTCATTGTATAATAAATAGTATTATTAAATTTACTAAACTAGCGATTACTTTATTTCAATTATCCTTCCTCATGTAAATTTGAATGTCAATTTCATGTGAAATTAATAGCTAGGTAAGACATTGACATTTATCAGTTTAGAGAATATTATAGATTTTTACCTATTAACAAAGAAGACGTAGGAGTTTAAATTTTATATATTAAAAATAATGTTTATGAAATATAATAATTTATCAAAGAAATGTAAGTCACAAATGTGAAAAAACGTTGGAAAAGGAATATAAAGTCACAAACGTGAAAAAACGTTGGAAAAGAAATGTAAGTCACAAAAGTAAAAAAACATCGGAAAAGAAATGTAAGTCACAAAAGTAAAAAAATACTGGAAAAGAAATGTAAGCCACAAACGTGAAAAAACGTCGGAAAAGAAATGTAAGTCACAAAAGTAAAAAAACGTCGGAAAAGAAATGTAAGTCACAAAAGTAAAAAAATGCTGGAAAAGAAATGTAAGTCACAAACATGCAAAAAATTTTGAAAAAGAAATATGTCACAAAAGTGAAAAAACTTCGGAAAAAATGTAAGTCTACAAACATGGAAAAGTCGTATACTGGGTATTTATTTAATTCTTAATATAAAAGACACCAATGGGAATCTTTAAAACCTGCCTTGGACTTTGATGACGTCACATATATTTTCATCCAATCAGATTGTCTGCATTTTATGAAATCTTTAATAGCTGCTTGGGACTTTTAAAGTTAATTTTTCACCTGCCTTGGACTTTTTATAGTAAAATTTCATGCTGCCTCGGACTTTTAAAGTTAGTTTTTCACCTGCCTCGGACTTTCTATTAAAAAATTTCTTGCTGCCTCGGACTTTTTAAGTTAATTTTTCACCTTCCTCGGACTTTCTATTAAAAAATTTCTTGCTGCCTCGGACTTTTTAAGTTAATTTTTTAGGTTTGTGTGAATTTCTGAATCTCTCCAAATTGCCGCATTGCATCTTCTATTGAAAAATCTCATTCAGGAACTTTAAGGTTGTTGTGTATAGCTAATTTACTCATATATTTGTTTATTTTAGATTATAATAAAAGTGATTTCTGATTCGTGGTGTAAGAATAACCCCGCTGTACACTTGTGCAGAAGAAGTAGGTTCGAATCCTGCCGAGTCAATGAAATATCAATTTATATTACATAGTACTTATTAATAAATTTCAGTTTTATTCTCTACATTGACTTAAAGTATTTTAAAATAGTATTTTCGAACAGATTGGATTCTAACCAATATCTCCCATTGAAAAATGGGCGTGATAACATTTCACAACTGTTCGCATATTCTTTAAGCAAAAATCAATATACCCTAAAATTGCAAAGTTCTGGACACCCTAAAAACTTGTGTTCAATTGATGACAAATAAAATCATATATATATATATATATATATATATATATATAGGCTATATATGAAAATGTATCTGAACAAAAATTGTTAGACCACCACACATAATTGTAGTAGTAGTAGAATATTTATTAAAGGGGTATTTAAACAAGAGGTTAGATGTACAACATATTAGCTTTGCGAATCATGGATGGCAAATATTGGATCTTTCTTATTGATAGTCCGTAAAATTTAATTTGATAGCGACCATTCAAGGTCTAAGATTCAAATCAAAGCTGTATTGATTTAAAAACAAATTTCTTCTTTAAAGTGTAAAATAAATACAATATATTCATTGCAGGATGGCATCACCAGGAAACCATGTCTGGCTAGCGTAAAGTAAAATACTGAGGACACATGACTATATAGCCTAGCTTTTACCGTCTGGCTAGTTTGAAACGGAACATTGTACTTTATCATCTGAAAAGCATTTCTTGCCTTTTTAAGCTGCGTCAATGCATGCAGGTTCCAATGCAAATTGTGGTCTATAATAACACCTAGGTCTTTAACATGTTGAACAGAATAGATAGTTTCACTGTCGATAACAAGCTCAAAAGCTTGGTGCCATAGAAAATAAGAAGTTCAGTCTTGAAAGCATTAATAGCCATGCCGTTATACTGATTCCGGAGTAAGAACCTTTGAATATCAAAGATTAGAAGGTATTTTTTACTACCAAGAGTTTTACAGTCATCGGCGTATATAAAGCTATCGGAGTTGATGAAACTATCAGGCATATCGTATATAAACATAAGGAAAAGTAAGGTACCTAAAAAGCTCCCCTGAGGAACTCCGCTTGTCACTGCAAATTTTGGTGCGATATTCTCATCAATGACGACACATTGATAACGTTCAGTTGAATAAGATCAGAAGAACTTAATGAACTGATCATCCAAACCGAAAACCCGGAGTTTATGCAATAAAAATTCGTGGGATCGCGATCAAAGGCCTTCAAGTACTCAAAATAGACACAAAAACATATACATATCTTTTGTGAAATGTTTGGCGATCATTCAAAATGCGATATTTGTGCAGAAATCTAATCATATTTTAAAGCATGAATTGCTCCAAACGATGCATAGAAAATAAATTATAATATTTGAAAGTCAATTGATCATCTGCAAAATGACAACGCACTTAACATTAGACATTTAANTGCAGGTTCCAATGCAAATTGTGGTCTATAATAACACCTAGGTCTTTAACATGTTGAACAGAATAGATAGTTTCACTGTCGATAACAAGCTCAAAAGCTTGGTGCCATAGAAAATAAGAAGTTCAGTCTTGAAAGCATTAATAGCCATGCCGTTATACTGATTCCGGAGTAAGAACCTTTGAATATCAAAGATTAGAAGGTATTTTTTACTACCAAGAGTTTTACAGTCATCGGCGTATATAAAGCTATCGGAGTTGATGAAACTATCAGGCATATCGTATATAAACATAAGGAAAAGTAAGGTACCTAAAAAGCTCCCCTGAGGAACTCCGCTTGTCACTGCAAATTTTGGTGCGATATTCTCATCAATGACGACACATTGATAACGTTCAGTTGAATAAGATCAGAAGAACTTAATGAACTGATCATCCAAACCGAAAACCCGGAGTTTATGCAATAAAAATTCGTGGGATCGCGATCAAAGGCCTTCAAGTACTCAAAATAGACACAAAAACATATACATATCTTTTGTGAAATGTTTGGCGATCATTCAAAATGCGATATTTGTGCAGAAATCTAATCATATTTTAAAGCATGAATTGCTCCAAACGATGCATAGAAAATAAATTATAATATTTGAAAGTCAATTGATCATCTGCAAAATGACAACGCACTTAACATTAGACATTTAAATATAAGAAAATAAGAAGTGATCTTACACTGCAAAAACAGTAAAATATAAACACTCTGAGGCATGCAATAATAAAATTAATAGTATAAGTCTATTACGTCATGTATATGACGTCAAAAAAAGTCCGAGGCGCTAAAGTCCGAGCAGGTTTTAAAGATACCGTTTGCATTGATTGAATTGCGGATACAGAGGGGACCGATGGGGCCAAGGCCTACTCTAAAATAAGAATAGTTCATTAAAGTTGGTGTTAAAAATTACAAACCCAAATTTTTTCTACCCAACAGGGTGCATCCCATTTTTGTATTCAAATTAAGCATTATGTGCGAATTTCTTAAAACCCAGTACAATTTTTCGTAATTTTACAAATTTGATTTTNCCGCTTGTCACTGCAAATTTTGGTGCGATATTCTCATCAATGACGACACATTGATAACGTTCAGTTGAATAAGATCAGAAGAACTTAATGAACTGATCATCCAAACCGAAAACCCGGAGTTTATGCAATAAAAATTCGTGGGATCGCGATCAAAGGCCTTCAAGTACTCAAAATAGACACAAAAACATATACATATCTTTTGTGAAATGTTTGGCGATCATTCAAAATGCGATATTTGTGCAGAAATCTAATCATATTTTAAAGCATGAATTGCTCCAAACGATGCATAGAAAATAAATTATAATATTTGAAAGTCAATTGATCATCTGCAAAATGACAACGCACTTAACATTAGACATTTAAATATAAGAAAATAAGAAGTGATCTTACACTGCAAAAACAGTAAAATATAAACACTCTGAGGCATGCAATAATAAAATTAATAGTATAAGTCTATTACGTCATGTATATGACGTCAAAAAAAGTCCGAGGCGCTAAAGTCCGAGCAGGTTTTAAAGATACCGTTTGCATTGATTGAATTGCGGATACAGAGGGGACCGATGGGGCCAAGGCCTACTCTAAAATAAGAATAGTTCATTAAAGTTGGTGTTAAAAATTACAAACCCAAATTTTTTCTACCCAACAGGGTGCATCCCATTTTTGTATTCAAATTAAGCATTATGTGCGAATTTCTTAAAACCCAGTACAATTTTTCGTAATTTTACAAATTTGATTTTGTTGAATTTTATCAAAATATTTAATACAATTTTTATAATTTGACGAGTAGGCACATATTCCTGATTTCATGTGAAAATTTTGTACATTACTTAATCCCACGTCATGAAAAATGCACTAAAATTTTCTCATTTGTAGTGCATAATGAAGTTCTATAATTTGAAATACATAATGTATTGAATTTAGTGCATTTTTTGAAAAATATTTCACAAAATACATAAACAATACCGTTCTTTCTAGAAATACTTCAATTTTGTTGAAAAATTTGATACAATTTCACGCATTTATCCACTATCACTATTACTACTTTTGGCTAAACACAATGAAATAATTAAAATTATGAAGAATTCCTCTGGGCCTTGAGAAGTTCCACAAATTGTATAATTGTATTTTTGTAGTCAGTACAAGATGGTGAAGTTCAAGCATCGTATTAAATTTTTTTATATTAAAAATTCAATACTTTTTAACCAGCCGTAGTACCAAATTATGCACTTTGCATTATATCCTGTATGGATACCCTCTAAAAATATTTCTATATCCGCCACTGAATTGTGGCCTTTTGGTGAATTCTACTTTAAATAAACAGGCCGCATATATGGGTAGATTTAAGTATATTCAGTGGAATTGGTTTAACTCTATTTATCATACAAGGGCCATGCAGTCTTTTTAATTTTCTGTTCAAGCCAATATTTTAAAAGTTTTATAGCAGTTTTACATTATCCAATATTATTCCTTGTGCGCATTTAACAACTTCACTTAGGATTAACGGTTTGGTTTATTTAAACAAGGTTGTCAAATAAGTATATCCATGGTTTATACAACTCTCAGCAAAAATTTTATAGGTTTTTATTTAGAGTAATGGTTCTTTACAAAGCATTGTTCATTGTAATTTTGCTTTAATATAAATTTCAAATAAGAGATAGTTTTTAATTTGTCAATATCAAATAAACAATTTTCAGCAAAATTAAATTTATAACAGAAAAATACATTATACTCTCTATCTATAGATATAGTACCTATTAAAATAAATGTAAAAATTTTAAAATATTTTTCAGTTGACTAAGGATAGTGTATACTCATGGCAAGGCGAACTTCATACTACAGCGACGGATAAAGCGAACTTCAAATACGTTCTTAGAAAATGAGTCTAGTAGTGATGAAAGCTCTCCCCATGATTGTGATAACTCATTACTGATGAAAGTCACAGCGATTTTTTTCCCAATTTAGATACTCAAAAGGCAAGGCGTAAATATTTCAGAATCAATTCCTCATTTTTCATTATTTAAAATTCAACACTAGTACATTATACTAATGAATTTTTTAACATCTGAGTTTTCTAAATATACTAAAAATTTGTATTTTTATTTTATTGAAATTTTTTAACATCTGAAAATATCGCCTTCCCATAGGATAACTTAAAGAGATTGCGCATATCACACAGGGCATTGACAGATTTACTGCACAAACATGGTGATATGGATGCAGACTTACCAAAAGATTCCAGGACTCCTTGTGACAAAGATGGATCACATGGTTGACATCTTAGATAGTGGAGAATATTGCCACATAGGTTAGCACATAAATTATTTAATCTTAATTAAGGTGTAATTGATTGTATTTAACTGAATTGCTGCTTAATATAAATGATGATGGTCTGCCTATTTTCAAAAGTGTTAATTCTTCTTTTTGGCCTATAATGGGCTGCGTTGTTAATTGTACTCAGTTAACTTGTTTTACTATTGGAATGTTTTATGGCAGTGGAAAACCCAAACAGATACTAGCCAATGGTATTTGTATTTCTGGGATAAAAATTTCTGTTAAGTTGAATGGAATTATATGTGATGCTCCTGCAAGATCTTATATTAAATCAATTAAAGGTCATAATGGCTATTTTGGATGTGATTACTGTTGTGTTGAAGTGGATTTTGTCTATCATCGCATGAATATTTTATAACTAATGCGCAGACAAAACAAATGAAACGTTTCGGTCAATGAGCATTGAAGAACATCACACTGGTGAATCTCCTCTACTTGATCTTTCAATAGACATGGTTAAGGATTTTACTGTTGAATATATGGACCAGAAAAACGGAAGTAATGTTTTTGTGCTCTGAAAGGTTACGTTGTACATTCCCACATACTATTGCTATTAATGATGTCAGCCTTACATGCTGAGACAAAGTCAGCGTGTTAGGTGTTATTACGGACAAAAATCTAAGCCTGCGACATCATATTGATCATCTTTTCGTAGCTTGTATTCGTACTCTGAAATCCATATGTCGGATACATAGATTCCTAAACAATTCAACGACTAATCATTTAGTACGAAGTTTGGTGCTAAACAAACTTGATTATTGCAACTCACTGTTTTACGCTCTCCCGAGTTATCAATTAAAAAAGTTGCAACGCATCCAAAATATGGGAGCTCGGCTCATTTTCAAACTGCGGTCGCCTGATCACATTACTCCCTATCTCCATGACTTGCACTGGCTATGTATTAGGGATCAAGTTTCATTCAAACTATTAGTATTAGTTTACAAACCTATAAATGATGCTGATTGTCCCGAGTACCTAAAGAATATGATCTCACCTAATGATCTACATGGCCGACGTACTCGACTGCAGTCAACACCACAACTTGTGATGCCTCGTACACGTACTTCATATGGAGATCGTAGTTTTTCTGCTTCAGGGACACTGCTTTGGAATAAGCTACCGATTTACATCAAGCAGTCCTCGTCATTAGTGACTTTTAAGAAAGATCTGAAGACACATCTCTTTAGAAACCACTATTACCCATAATTTCGTTGTTCGCTCTTGAATGTACTTTTGTATAGTGTGAGCGTAATATTGTATAATAATAATAATAATAATAATAATAATAATAATAATAATAATAATATTTTGTTATTAATATAATTTCATATTAATTTAAAAACATTTACAGAGATTATGTAAAGGATACAACATATTTAGGTTTTATTTAGGTGTTGTGATAAAAATCGTAACAATGTGAACGAAAGAACCATTAAATGTGCAATTGAGTGGTCAAAAGTTGCAACAAATTTCTAAGTATCTAATTTCTATGAAAAGTTGCTTACCAAATGCTTCACATGTAAGCTTGTAAACAATTGATGATACAAGCATCTCTTGAATCGGATCTTTGTTACAAAATATATTTCAGGTCTTCTTAGTGTCTAATATTGCTTTTATTCTTGTGTATCTTAATTATATATATATATATATATCCTCGTAGGAGGCACAATATCAAATTGTATACTGAATTACAAGATTCCTATGTTTATATTAATAAAAAACCAATAGCATAGAATAGCCAAAATTTCATGGTTACTGATATCATAGTTTTAATTTTATTAGTGTGTACTCTATTGAGTACATTGACGTTAAAATTACCAAATAATGAATAAATGTTTTGTTACCATATTTTACTGCTATTTATCATATTATACTCCAGTTAACAACGCATGCAAACATTTTTATACTAACAAACAGTTGACAATACTAATATTTACAGATTACAAAAATAATTCAATTGTAGATTACAAAAAAGCAATTCGGATAATCATAAACGCAGAGAAAAACATTACATTTGCTGCATTTAAAACGGGTTCGTCGGGAGCAACCAGGATTACGGCACCGATTTTGCTTTTCAGCAATATGTTGTGGCCAGTGGTCAAATTTATCGTAACGAAGTTCACCTATTGGAAGAGGCTCGACTGCTTTCCGTTTGATTGCTTGAAAAGTAGGAGTTGACATTTTACGTACCTTTGGTTTTTTTTTATAAATGTATATATATATATATTTATTTATTTATTATACTTACTTTATTAAGAAATATTCTTAGGATTATTAAGATTGTTGTAAAATGATTGGCTTAGTAAGTTTAATAAGTTTGTTATAGTGTAAGGCTAAAAATAGTAAGATTAGTATTATTTTTCAACCTGGGTAGAACAAATACTTTGCGAACACTACATAGAAATATTAATTATTATTAGTCTTTAGTAACAATGAATTGAGTTAAAGAAATTTGATATTTAAATTTAAGTTGAAAATCCATTAGTGTTTGTTGTTGGAATGTCACAAATGTGTTTAAAGCATTTGAATGCACTTAAGCTGCATTTTCCAGCTCTTCAATATGAACTTTAGAAGAAACACATTATAGCATTTAAATATATTAGAATGCTCTATAAGGCAGAGGAGGAGTTACTGCTTATCAAGTATGCAGTATGTTGTGAAACCTAAGTTGCAAAAAGTCATTCCGAAGTGTTGAAATACTAGCCATTACCAACAAAAAAACTGCTGCTTATATTACTGATCATTTCTGACATATAATCAAATTTTCAATGCAATAGCAAGCCCTTCCAGACGCAATGAAACTGAATGTATTAAACCAACTAATAGACCAAATTTTGAAAAATTCAGACCCATACTGTTTGCACCAGTCCATTCAAGAATTCTTGAACAATGAGTTATTATCTCGTTTGCAACTCATTATACTATATTGAATGTCAATCAAAGTGTATGCAGAAGATATTCTTTAGCTACCATTCTATAGCATTGCTGAAGCTTTTGAATAATGTGACGCAATTTCTTGAAGAGGAACATTTCGATTTGATGAAAGCTTTCAAAGTAATTTCTCGTCAGAAATTACTTGAAAAGCTGATTAATGAGAAGTTCCCCATTGAATTATTAAGTAAGCAGGTGATTTAAAATTTGTTGTTCCTGTAATGAAAAATGGTATCGTTGTGAGCCTGAAAATAAATGTCATTCTTCTTGCAGAAACAAGATTACCTATAATTTCTCTAAGTCGAAGTAAGAGGTAACTTCTAAAAAATTAGCTGATCCACAGTCTTGTCATTGACAAGAGTAGAAGATCTAAGTAAACTGGTATTCATCTCAAGATATTTTTAAGACTGTAACACAGACAAATATGAATTTTACTTAATGCTATTTAATTTTATTTAATGGAATTTACTATGGTAATTGGTCGGAAGTGCAGTAGTTGTTGGAAATATGACTTCAAGGCACAATATTATCATTTACTGAATCACTTTGATAATTTTTACATCATGTTTGTTTGACTTCTGAAATAATTTGTTCCCAAACAATGCTGGTTAGTAGGTGAGAAGTTTTATTTATATTTCTTATATTTCTTGCAAACTATCGGGACTACTTCAATCTTTTTAACGTCCACAACTTCTCTATTTCTTCTGCCTATCTTATATTTCTCCTTGTCCTCAACATTCCCCTTCATTGGCCTCACTGCGAGTATTTTTTCTCCTGATATACCTTTCTTGTCTGTATGCTGATGTCACACAGTACAGGGTGGCCCAGAAGTCACTGTCGATCAGATAAATTCAGATTTTATTGAAAGTAATCTGCATTATTTTCATTTGCTGATTTATGTTCTCGTGTTTATAAATGATTATTGATTTATTTTCATTGGCTGATTTATGTTCTTGTATTTATAAAGGATTATTGATTTGTTTATTTAATTCAGATTTTATTGAAAGTGATCTGCATTATTTTCATTTCGGAATTGCTAAACGTAAAAGTGATGCAAGTCACTACACTTTTAAGTTCAGAATCTTAGCTGCAGCAAAGGATTCCAAGCGTGGTATGCAACTTATCCATAAAAAATTAAGTGATAAATTTGACACTTAACCTCCAAGAGAGAGTGTTATTAAGGCATGGCATGATCAATTATTCGAAACAAGAAACCTCTTGGACCTACCGAGAACTGGAAGACCTAATGAGAGAGGTGACAAAATTGACTGTGTGAATAACTCTATTGTCAATGAAAAGTAGTGTTCTTTTGTTTTAGCTTTATGAATAATAATATTATTCTTGTATAATAATTGTATGAATAAAATTGTTGATTAAAATTCCACTTATTCATTATTAACTAGATCAACAGTGACTTCCGGGCCACCCTGTACATTACCCTTATCATTATATATGATGCCCTGTGGCCTTTGTTCATATCCCTTATCTTCTGCTTCAAACCTATGCTGCCTACTCAAGTTCCAATGCACTCTTTGTTCAAGTTTTTCATGCCTGAAATTATACCTGTTCTGCATTAAATTCTCACACCCTGTTATCAGATAGTCTAATATCCCCAAGCCTTTCTTACATAGCCTATTTTTAACACTCATGTCAGCCTACATTTTTCACTCACCTCAGATCATCTGTCTATGTTCTTCTTTGCCCAATTTGTGTTTATTTCTTTTCCTTGCTGCCATTATCAGTGGTTCTGCATCTCTCTTTACTTTTGATTTCATTTTCCACTTTTTACTATTTGCATTATTGGACTTTTCCGTATTCCTCCAATATTGTCCATGCATCACCTTCTGCCTATATCTTGTTTGTTTCTCTACTTTAGTCCAACGCTGTTATGCCTTCTTTCCCTCATCCTCTATTCCTATATTGCCTAACTTCATTTTAGAATAAAACAGAAAAAAACGGATTCTGGCATTAGATGCCTATACCACTCCAGAAATTTGCGACTAGATTTTCACGCTTAACTACTGCATGCATTTTGTTTATAACAAATACATTACTGTTCATTTTTATTAATTAATTTTAATACAAAAGCAGCTATTTTCAAAAAATTTTAATTGTTCACAAAAAAATTAATTTTGCAGGTAAGCATGACCATGCTACTGACTACAGACAAAAGTATAGTATGTTGTCCCTGCTTTATCAAATACAATTCCATACAGCAAAAATTTTATTTAAGCGTAAAAATGGCTGAGAATCAGTGTCTTTTCTTGTTAATTACTTTAATGTAAATCTATAAATTTATTTGCAGCAGGATTTTCTATACTTGTTTTCATTGAGCAGCCTCTAATATGTAGAACAATCTAAAGATTGAAACTACAGTAGAAAAACATTTTAAAGAGCGCTTTTACACCAACAACACATAATTGGAAACGCAGGCATACTAAACAAATTTACCAATTTCTAACACTGAGCTCACCACATAAATAAACAGACACACACAAAAACACTCACATTTATTATTGTTATATATTATGCGTGTATATTAAGTTTGTATTTCTCAAATTGTAACTCTTTTGACAAATATATTGCTTTGATTACTATTATTAATATTATTTATATTATTATTTTTATTATTTAATTACTTTTTCACAGCTACATGCCGGTATTCCTTTCAGCTCAGATAACTCACCAGTTCCCAGGGAGTCTGAGAGCTTTCATCATAGCTCTAGCTGTTCCTAATGGCACTGCCTTCTGTATAACACCAACTTCCCACTTCAGTAATCTCAACTCCAAGTATCTTTTATTTTTCTTACTCACTGCTCCTAGTGCTCCTACAACTAACGGGATTACTTTAAAATTCTTGAACTTCTATCTGTAACATGTTTGTCTCACTGATTCTATCCTTTTCAGGTATGCTGCCTTTCTTTCATAATCTGATCCTATCTTTCGTGACTTCATAGTGAACTTAAATAGAGCTCACTTAGTTTGCTATTCTGCATATACTTTAGTCCAAGTGCTGTTGTTTCTCTTGCTTCTTCACTCTTAGCAATCATTTTCTAACTTTGTACTTAGGGATGTACAGCTTATCTGGATCTCCATTTAAGTTTAATATACTCTGCTGCTAGTATCTTCCTGGTCTCCCTGTCTTGCTCCATTAGTTAATTCTTATTCCACCCAAATATTCCGGCCGAGCATCTCAACACTTACCTTCCTCTTGTATTTTTTCCTTGGCCTTAGCTTTATTTCTTCATGATCTGTTCCGTCTTTTTATATCACTCCCAAGTACTTTTATCCTTTCTTGATGTCCTCAACATTATCCCCAAAACTTGTGTTCAAGCCACCTCCATTTGTACACTTGCCTCTGATGATTGTCACTGCTGCACACTTTTCTAATCCAAACTTAAACCCAGACGCTTTACTCGTCTTCTCCAGTTTTTCCACTTTTGTAACACCTTCCTCGAACTAGCATAAATTTTCAGATCATACAAGCATTATTATTATTATTATTATTATTATTATATATTATAGCACGGAATTTGTCATACTTCGCATTCTATCCTCTGAATACTTGCCTAAGTATGTGTTGTTGATTCGGGTTTCTATTGAGAGAAATATTTAAAAATTTTCAATGAATTAAATATAATGATGTTGTTGAGCAATAGAGGTTATTTTTAGAAAACCTTTTAGTCTTGAAATTTATCATACTAAACCACTCCTAGAACTCATAGCAACTACTTTTGGGGTAAAGTTAAGTGCAAAACAAGAAGCGAATTTGTTGTTGAATATTTTTAAAATGGAAATCTTGAAAATAATGACAGCTTCTTAAAAGCTTTAAGCTATTGAAATTTTTACGTTAATTGAGTTTTTGATATTTCAATTCTTCAATTACAATAGCGTATTGCAAAGAGATTCACAACGAAATTCAATCTATAAATCAAGTTAACAAAACGTAAATGAATACCTTATGAACCCTTCAATCAAAAACTACTTCCATATCTAAAAGTAGAATCAAAAGTTGTATTCTTTACACATTGAGTTTCAAATAAGGGGAGGTTGGACCATCGTTTTTAAGGAAGGATTTTATTTTTTTAAATTTATTGCACAAATTCCAAGTTTCTAATTAACATATTTGGTATATTTATTTTTAATTTATTAAATTTTGTTTTTTGGTACTTGCAACAGTACTTGATTACAAAATTTTGGGTTAGGTTAGTTTGGGCTGAGTTAAGTATAAAGTGATATAAGAACATTTTTATAATAATTTGGGTTAGATCAAACGCATTAACAACGCAATGCACATTGGGTTTTTTTGAGTCAAAATATTTTTGACCTATTTACAGCTCTGATTTGCAAGGCTCTAAATATTTGCAAATGGAAAGTTAAATGAATCCAAGTTGTTATATTTAGGTTTAAGAGGCCACGCATTACCCATAGAAATACCCAGCTATAATCTAAACAAGATTCATTAATTGATAAAATCTGTACTTTCATGCTGATTGTCTTCATGAATAAATTCACTTAACCAATTTTCCTCAAATTATTAAATTCCATATTGTTTTTGAGAGTAAAAAATTGAATCCTCAATTATATATTACACTTAAAGCATGTTAACTAATGTTGGAATGAAATGAAAACCTATTGATTACTGCAAATATTTAGAAATTTTCACATTATCTTTGTTTTGATTATGATATCCAAGCTTGGGAGTGGGTAAATACGAATCATCTGCAATGTATCAAAAAGATATTTGCAAAATCAAAATTCTACAATTTTAACTTTTCAAAGCATTTAAATCAGGGGTCTGAAAATGAATGAAATTATTTGTTTCAGTGCAATAAAGGCATATGCATTCGTAGGAAAAATTAGTTTTTTAAAAGATTAAGGACCTACAGAAAGAAAAAAAAACCCATCTTGTGCAAAAGCTTCAACAAAGCCAAAAATATTGAAAAATTTACGAATTGAGCGAAAGTTGATTCAATCTATTTTGCAGAGATAAATTAAATACTACATAGAAATATATACTATGCGGGAAATTATAAAAAAAATAAATTAACAAAAATAATTTTAAAGTGAGTTATTTAAGATAGGCTTAGTAAATGATTTAGAGAATTTTATTGAGCGACCTATATAGTAACTAGTGAATTATTGTTTCAATTTTTTTAAATAAATAATTATTTTGCTCCTCTTAACTAAATCATTATGAATAAATTAACAAATTAAATATCAAATTATTAAATATTACTAATTTAATAATTAAAAAATTAATATTTATATATATATTTAAATTAAAATAATTGATTGACAAAATATGCATACCACTCATTGTCAGAATTGCAAGCGTATCATGGTGTTAAGGATTGGTTGACAGGTCAAAAAGTGCCAAGATCAAGCTTTCCCTGAAAGCCTCAAGATCATCGGTAAACTTTATAAAATAAACACGTGAAAATAGAAATAAATGTATACAAAGAGGCTGATCTCAATAAAGTGAGGTTGATTATTATGTATGCATTGAATTACACAAATTCCATATGTGCCTGAATTAGTGAAAAAATTCTTGATTTAAATAAATAAGTCATATAATCATACTAACATTATTGCGAATGCAAATTTATAATATATATAGTAAATTTAGTAGAAATTTCAGTTTCCTGAAGAATTCAAGAAACTTCAGTTACGGTGGTATTACGTTTGCTAATAATCGCTTACTTTATTAAATTTCTACGCTTATTTTTTTTATCTATGTTTATTTTGCAGAATTTATTTCTACAAATGCTTGTTTATATAGCTTAGATTCTCGTTAAATATATATATATATATATATATATATATATATATATATATATATATATATATATAAAATACTACTACAGATTGAAGAGTTTAAGAGGGTTTCTCACAAGGCAGTTGTGTCTTACATACGGCACGGACTATCCTTTGCTGTCTCCGTTAGCCTGCTTTGGTGAGTCACATTTGTTTTTTCATTCAGCATTTGTTTACTAAGTTACCATCACTAAGTTAACACCTTTAGTAATCTTGGTGGGCCAAAACTATAGAAGCGCAACTCTGTCAACTGAAGTTTTGCCTTTAGCTAATTGATATATATATATATATTTTTTCAGATTTATTGCTGCTTTCTACCGAATTCAATGTATTTAAAATTTTGAATTTCATTGGTTCTTAATTGACTTTTTTGAACCAACATATAAGAGTACCAAATCAAAGGTAGGTTTACTAATTTTCAAACAATTCTAACTTAGTGTTGAAATTTTGCATAAATTATTCTTATATTCATTTGAATATTTGCAACTAATATTAGTGAAACGTTGAATTTTTTGCTTTTGTGACAAATTGGTGTAAATTAATATAATTTTTTAGTGTTCACATACTTAGTGCTCAGTATCAATATAAATATATACATATTGTCTTTAGCTGTTGTTGAATAGTAATTAAATTTGGTTGAATTTCTTTACAAACTCAACGTCCATGGGATATCAATAATATTTGTATATTTAAATGTGTAAATAAGCATCTTGAGGCTATTCATAGAATATCCTTAATGTCCAAAGACATTGAAGCCTCAAAAGCGCATTATTTGGATGACTTTCGATGTTTCTTGTACACTGGCATACCATCTAACTCCAAAGTATTTGTGATGACATACACTGTTCTGCTGCAAGATCTAATAATGGTTGCACACAATTGTGCAAAATATGTTACACATTACAGAGAACAATTCTCACTACTGATTGGAATAAACATAGTTGTTGATGCGCCTCCAGGCGTGAATAGCATAAATATATTCGAAGTTTTTAGTTTTTTAATATTATAATGAGTAGCAATGCTTCTTGCATCTACGATTGGAAAGCAGAAATTGTGTTGTCTGCTAGTGGGTGGTATACACTCATTTTTTCATGTATTGGTATATTCACTAACGTTCTAAGCTTTATAACTATATATTCCATGAAAATAAAGAGTTCTGCTACCATTTATATTAAAGGTAAGAATAAAATTAATTGTTTAACTAGATATACGGGAGGTATTATACAGGAGCTATGTCTAAAACGTGTAAAGTAGATTACATGTAACTTTGATAAGAAATAACCATTGTTTTTGTCTATCCCGAGTTTGCCCTAACCTAGAAACACATATTTTTTAGATATAGATATATATGGAGGTTAGAAATATCATTTGCCTTTGTATAATCCCAGTTTTTAATAATATATACATATATATTTAATTTA
>CABFPE010000328.1:841839-863078 GCA_900660155.1 Hofstenia miamia | reverse complement strand
GTATTTCAATGCTACCATTAGTTTTAGTCATTAACAGTTAAAAAAAGAATATTATGCTATGTAAATAATCCTTTTAAATTATACCCAGTCTTGCAACCATAGTAACATTTTGATAGTATTTAGGATATCTTTATATAAATACCAACTGTAAAAATACTACAATTGAAAGATACGTAGGCATGGACTTTTCATGGTGTAAATAAGTTGAGCCTATTATTAGGTGAAAACCATACATAAATCAACAAAACATTATCCATTGGAGTTGGGTAGGTAAGATACAGAAATTATATACCGTTATGTTAGGAAATCATTTTTGTTGCTTCACGCCAGGTTGTGACGCATATAACAAATGCAATGAAGGAAGCACTAAAACAAATTAATGGTAACAAACTATACTGAATTAATTAAAATTGCTGTCGAACCTGATGCTGATCCTATTTTGTACTGGACTTGATTTGTCACTCCTCAAACCGGATCTGATTAATCCTGATAGACCTGATCTAAAAATACTGATCTGACTTAACACTAATTAGTAATTTTTTAGACATATATATCTCGTTATTAGTAAATATAGGTATTTTGACCTAAATAATGCTTTGATATAACCAAACTATGGTATAATATTAAAGTATACTGCAATTATACATAAATTTGCAATTTTTAAATCGTTATTTTGAAATGTTTGTCAACACTAACTATAAAGTATAGGTCTTACTACAATACATATAAATTACGTGATTCCAAAATAATAACTAAGTAATATTAATATGTTCGAATTTCCACGTTTCAAAATGTCAAATAGTCTCACCGATTTATGTCTTTCCAGACATCACAAATATATGAATATACAGGGTCCCGCAGGTAAATTGGGACTTTTTTATGTTCATTGAAATTTCCTGATTTAAAGGATATAAGAGATTGACGAGGCTAACAATGGTGGAATATGATTTTTATTTTGAAACAAATCAAAGGTTTTTATTGATGCAAAAATAGTAACAATTTTCGATTTCTTTAATAATTTATTAATTTTCATGATGTTATTTTGCATAAATTGATTTTCATATGATGGATATAATGTAAAATGCCAATATATCAATTTTAAATAGGACTTATTCGCGGTTCTCCTAAAATTACCGTTCTCAAATTCGTGATTAACGATATTTTTGATGTAACTGTGCGGATATGCACTTTCTGCAAATGTTGCGTATAATTTATCTAGACTTTTATTAATTAGTTCATAGGTTGTTGATAATCTCATTATTTTATTGCAAAGACCTTTAAGACGTTAGATTTATATTTCCCATCACAATAAGACAGAAATCGAATATATAGACCAGTATTTGAAGGATTCATGTATATTTCAGATGTAAACGTCTCTTTTAAGTTTGTAATGGTGACATCCAATATATTCAATTTCTTATTTTTTTCTAATTACATTGTAAATGGTAATTCAGACAATACTTTATTTTTTTTTTATTTTTATATATCTTGACAAAATATGTATTTACTATCATCAAAACCACGTTCTATTATATCTTTGGGAAACATTGCCATATTTGGTCCTAAGGATAACACAATGGCATACCTTCAATCTGTTTCCATTAAATAGAAATGAAGTACTTATACACGCAATTCCAAAAATGTCCTAAATATTGAATGTGAAATTGGAATTTCATCTTCACCGATTATATTCAATATATAGGTCCTTTGACGGGTATATCCGCGAACAAACTCTTTACATCAAAACGGACCATAAATTTCGTTTTCACTGAACATATATTAAAGAAATTGTTCAATTTATCTACAAAGTCAATTGTATTTTTTGAATAAATTGTTTCAACAAATCATCAAGCCATTTAGAGAGATTGCATGCGATTGAATTTATTCATCACAATATTTGTCTTAGAGGTGGATCCTCCAGGATATGATGTCCTTTTCCGTACAATCTTGAAGATTGCTCACCAACACTTCTAAGAGAGTTATAAAACCCTTTGCTTATTAAGTTTTTTGTTTTCATGTCAAATAACACTTCATTAAATTTCCTTTCTTTATAAATGAAATGATTACATTTAATGGGCTTATTTTCTTTATCCTGTAATATATCATCCGTTTTTTTGAATTTATGTAGTTTTATCTATAATTGTGACAACATTTCCTTTATCATGCTTGCAGATATACAAATCATTGTTACTTTTTTCAATGATTTATACAATGTTCTAATACTTTTTGATATATTAGTTTGTCTTAAAAAAGATTGGAAAATTTGCACTATTTTCCTTCTAAAAATAAAGCTCTCTCTTATTGTTACATGAGATGGTTTTTAAAACCTAATAATGTTAATATTAAAACGAATGCAAAATCAATGCTTCAAAACCTAGTTAAGTCGGAAGATTTGAAAGCTCAAGCAGACATTGACATTTATAAAATGAAAATATTACATGCTTTAAAACCTTATTTATAACAATCTAACATACCAAAAAGTATTCGAACATGTATAATGCTGTTTTTGATACATCTCGCTATTGGTAAAAAAAACTTAGATATATCTCTCTAACAGTAATATAATAGATGTATAGTTGTAACTTTTCTCTATTTATGAGGATTCAAAATCAATATTTCAAAAATCAAAGATTTTCTTATAAAATTTTGCGAGAAATTTAAAGTTTTCTCTGCCGGACTTCTTAATGCAATGGTTTGAGCAGTTTGCGTAAAATGAGCTCTTCCAATTCAACTTTCAAATTCATGCTGATGCTTGGCGAAGAAATTATCCCAATTTTTTAAATAGAATTAGAACAAAATCAAACGAATTGGCCCAGTTAAATTGGTCATTTATTATATTTCTAATTTTAAATGCATGGCTGTTTCAATTGTATTTTTGAAACTTCCAAATACGTAAGTAGTGCTAATGATTTGATGTAAGCCAAAATTTTGAAATCATTGAAAAATTCTTGATTTACTAGAATTCTGACTTCATATTTCGTTGTATGATTTGAGGTTAAAAGAAACTGTTGACATTTTCTTAAAGCATTAAAATCTTTCATTAAGAATTTCAGCAGAAGTTTAGCTCTACAATTTACCTACGATGGCAAGTATACGAAATTTATAGCTTTTTAATCAGCATAGCTAAGATCTGCAAAATCATCTGTTAATGTTTTCTTTATGTCTAACAACTATCTTTTAATGCTTCATGGGTCGGTATCTTAGTATATATTTTCTGTTGTTTTCTGACTTTCGTCTTAAAGCATCAGTGCCTTAGCAGGTATCTTTGGCTAACATATTCAACAAATGAAATTAAAGCAATTACTAAATGTACTGTTGTAGCGGAATCCAATTTTTGTTATTTTCGAAATGACTAAAAGTTTTTAACAATTTCAATAGCGCCTTGGCTTGGGCGGATATATTTTAGAATTTCTCTTGAGAAATTCTCAAGCTCTTCGTTCTTGGCCCTCACAACGTCTTGGTAAAGCAACGTGAACACTGGACTGTGTGGTAAAATTCTGATATAAATGCCTCATTGCGAGGAAATGTCTACTAATAATCACTTGTTCTTCTAGCTTTAGGCGTTTGTGAACTTTGATCAGCAGGAGCAAGGAAACAGTTCCTTGTTATCGTTCTTTTGGTTCTAGCTATTTTACTGGCTCTGCTTTGCGCGTCCATTCGATCTTCATCAAGCAGTTAATGTATTCACCTTCGCCTATGTCAATGAAGTCCACTACTAAACCTGATTCTTAAATTGCATTATATTTCTGCATAAATAACCCAATAGAATTGTTGAATACCTTATATTCAATGAACAATTACTCAACATCAAAAATTGGTATATTAATCAGTACATCATCAACAAATACATAATCACACTTTGAAGATAGCCGAGTGTTAATAAAATCAACTTGTTCGGAGTTATTAGTATTGATTAGTTTGCAATTGGATTGCCAGCTGCAATCAAGCAAGTGTTGCATATTCTCCGTACCCTTTGTCGGCTATTCCGCAGTGAATGATAACTAACATAGATTTGTAAGACATAATTATTTTACTAAAAGGCAATGACAGACAAAGTGATACACTGAAAACACAAATTGCAAAAATACCATTAGGGCTATTCGAAAATGTATTACGTAGTAATGTTGCAGCAAGTAATGGAAAAATTGCCCACACTACTATAGATATCATACAGGAATAAGTCATACAGGAATAAGTCCTACAGGAATAAGTCCTACATGATTAAATCCTACACTATTACTATTAATAATTTTAATTCTCTGAAATTTATTCGTTTGGATTTTTTGTAATAATTTATTGTTTTTTGGTAATTAAATTTTTCCATTGCCGCTCTAAGTTTCCTTTGCTGTAGTTTGGTAATTACACTAAATGTTTCAACTACTTAGGAATTATACATTAATGTAATGCACGTTAAAGGCGAAAAGCTGTTCAATTTATTTATGAAAATAAGGACTCGACAGGAGTTGAACCTGCATATTACTATCAGAGATGGTAGTGTTCCACACAACACGAATCCGCAAATATTTTAATGAACATTGATTTAGATATCATTTGAATAGTTAAATTCTACTTAAATACGCAATCAAAAAGGAAGAAACTATGTATAAATATTAAATAAAGCAGTTGCAATAAAAGGAAAAATTCATAGATTTGCTATAAACCTACAATCGTCCGTACAAATGCACAGCTGTGCTTACCAATATGCAAGACAAATCATATTTAAGGGAACACATTTCTACTATGAAAACATTTAATAATAAATTATATTTGTTTAGAATAACAAAAAAAAGCAAATAAAAAAAATTCAACAATTATTTATACATGTATTTAAAATTACCGTAAATTGATCTTTGCAGATTAGTGCTCAACTTGCACCCCTTTCTTATATGGATAACGTCTTAAATAAATCTCATTATTTTTATGCATAAAAAATTCTTGAATATCTATAATTTTGATCCCAATCTGTGACCAACAATTTCGTATGACATTTTGCTGTCAATTCGTTTAAATTTTGTGCTTATTAATGAAGAACTTAATCATGTAGGATTTAATCGTGTAGGACTTAATTGTGTAGGACTTATTCCTGTAGGACTTATGCCTGTAGGACTTATTCCTGTAGGACTTATTCTATGCCGTCCTATAAATGCATAGTTTTTAGTGCAAAAAAATTACTTGAACTATTTTTATTAACGTAAGAAATTGGTTCGACTAAATAAAAGTGGTTACACCATATATCAAGAGACCTTACATAATTATTGGTTTGATATAACAATTGTAAAAGAGAAAACAAATTGTCATAATTAAGGGACCGTGTTAACATATAAACCTGATAAATATTCCAATATTTAAAGTATATAAAATACCACTAATCAGAAAATTTTGACAAACTATTTTCAGTCAATGCACACAAAGATGCATGTGTAATATAAAAGGGAAATCATGACGGAAAAAGTTGATATATTTTACATGGAATCTAGGAACACACCAAATTCAATAGAGATAATTTATATACAAATTAATTGATTTTTACCTATTTCCTCTCATTTAGTCTCATTAAGAAATATAAGGTCTCTGTTGAGAAATGATACTCAAACGATTTTTACATTTTCAAGACGAAGTATTATCTTTGAGATGAAAGAGAAAGGATTGGAAACGGTTGTTTTTGGCCTTGATTTTTCAGCAACTTGCTATAAAGTGAAGCAATTAAATACCAATGTCTCGCAAATGTTACAGGTATAAAAAACGTCAAAATTCAATGCGATTAGAAATGTAATATTAATGTAAAGATAAATAATTGCTAAACATCAAAGTAAATTTCCAATTTCAAAAATTGTCATAAAAAGATATGATATATCTTATAAGATAATTTCAATATTTGAAAACGTAAGAAACACCTATCAAAGTGCTTCATTTATTGTCTGTTTTTCCAAATCTATTATAAAATTTTAATAATTTTATGGGAAACACTAGATACTTAAATTGTTTTCAATGAAGATAAAAAGTTGAATCTACATGAACCAGTGGCGGCTCGTGCACGCAAAAGCTAGGCAAGCAAATATTTTTAAGTAACCAAATTAGTATAAATAATAAACAATGACAAATTTATTTGTTTGAAATCCCTGAGATGATTTTTTTTCAGAAATATATTTGGAATATTATCAGGGTTCTCGGAATACTAAGAACTTAAACTGGAAAAAGCCCCAAAACTCGATCAGAAGAACTCGAAAGAGAAATTAAAACACGAACTCGATCAAAAATCCACTCGAAAATAGCGTAAAATTAAACCAATTTAAGTTTATACTTCTTTATCAATCGCAAATAACTATTCATTAGAAAACTCGGAATTATTGAAAATTAATATCTTTGTACAAATTGTACCCAAAAAACACGAAATTCGAAAAAACTCGATTGAACTCGGAATTTGCTTTAAAAAACACTCGAACTCTAACACGACTCGAAAACCCTGAATATTATTATAAAAAAAAGAATAGTCCTGGAATTCATTTAATAAAACTTTTTCCCGAAAATATGCTAATAGTTTCTGAAGTTTTTTGTCCTATAATCAAAATATTTACAAATTTCAGGTTAGGAAGTCGAAAAATCATGCATTTCAAAATTACGAATAAGAATTTTGTGATTTAAAATTGAAAGCATGTCAATGATAGCAAACTTTAGATTATTTACAAAGTTTTTCAAAATTGAGAAAATGCGAAAAAATCATTATCCCAAATAGAAGCCTCGTCCAAATATATTTTGTTTCTGGCACTGTTTGAATAGAGAAATGTTTCTGGTTGAAATTTAAATAATAAATATGTTTACTTTTGGGTTATTGTATTGAATAAAGATATTTCGTTTTTACAAAAAGAGTGTTTCAATTTGAAACAGTGCTAGCTTTGCTAGCTATATCTTCGAGCGATGAATTAAAGGAAACATATATAATTTAATCGTTTTTTAAAGCAAACCATAATGAATTAAATCCTATATTCAATTTATATTACTTGATTCTTAAATATTATTCTAACGCAAACTAACGATTTATACATTTGCATAGATATAAATTTATAAAACTAAGAATGAAATTCATTTATTATAAAATTATTGGGCAAGCACTGCTTGCCTTGCTTACACTTACGAGCAGCCTATGACATAAAATGCGGCATCTACAATTTACGAAATTCGAGCAGCCTTAATCAAATGAATATATTTTGTTGCAATATTTAAATAAAAGAACGGACTTCGCGGCCTGCAATAGCATTCGTTAGTTATGCCAATGATAACTTCAGGGTAGAATATCTTCTAGGTATATTCAATTCAAAATTATATCGGGGACGGCATCACTTAAACTGTGAAATCATGTTTTTGGAGACAATTAGAAACTTTTAATTGTAATTTGACTTTTTCATAGCAATAAACACTATGATTCTTAGCTCATATATCTGTCGTGAGAAAACACCTTTTATTTCTAAATTCTTTATCGAAAAATCAAATAAAATGCTAGTGACAAATTTGAAGCACATATTATCTTCAATCATTCAGAAATAATAATAAATTATGCATATCCCGAAAACCTTCAGCAACATAGGAAATCCTGAAATTTAAAATATTTGCTAGTTGTAAGAAATCGATGACAAAATTCAAAATGATCATTGGAACCTGAAAGTATTTCAAAAAGAGCTACCCATTGAGATAAAGGAAAATCTGTCATTAATGATTACATAACTCGATCTATATTATTTTTATTCATTCACGTATTTAATTTAGATTTCGTGGAAATAATTGAGAGAATGAAATTCAACAAACCTTATTTTACAAAAAATGATGGTTTCCGATGCTTAACTAACTATTTACTGTGAAATGTTGTTTCACTTTAATATTCATTTCGTCACTTGTTTATCTAGTCTTTTAAAGAACTAGAAAAAATTATTACAATGAAAATGAAAATCGCTATATACTATAAATAACTATATATTTAAGTAATGTGAAATATCGCAATTATTTATTATATATATGGGGATTCGCTACTAGCCCTAATATTAATCAGAATATAGCCCTAACACTAATAAAAAAATTGATAATTTTATTTATCGAGAAAACCTTTAGAAACCTTAGTGTGGACACATATAACCATAAAAACTTTTTCCGAAAATAGATTGATTACTGCTTGAGATGTGAGATGAGATCCAATGTGAATTTGAAGTATGTATATTTGACGTAATATATTCTTCTCTCTGTCAAATAACAACACTCAATTTTCAAACTTAATTTTAGTCTATAATTTCTATAATAAATAATGCTATACTATAGCTAAATAAATCAGGCAAGTATGACCAAGAATTTTATGTTGTAATTTTAGTAGTAGTAGTAGTAGTAAACGACTTTATTACCGAAAGCGGGAATGCAGAAACTTAAAAACAGAAATGCGAGAAATAAAAAACAAAAAGAAGCACCAGTGGGAGAAAGATGAGAAAGATCCAACACATGATGAACATTTACACCGTAATGTCCAAGTGCAGGTATCTTGAAGGGAATAAGCTCTGTAAACCATATTTAGCAATTGATTAATTATTATAGATTTGAGGGTTAGATTGCGCTCGAGCAGATTGATGCCAATGATGTCAACAAGATCGTTTACATATACAACAACTCTAGGGAAGAAGGAGCTTAAGTTATTTGCTTTCGTAATTTCTCAACTAGTAATTTAGGATAATTAACACAAAGAGTACGTTGTCTTGGTTGAAACTCGAAATGATCGGCTAAGTTGATGGAAGTGTTGCCAGAACGAATTGAGTTTAAGAATCGGGGATCGCGTTCAATCAGCTGGTAGCAGACAGGCAAGCATTTGTGTTTTCGAAGCTTAGTGTCGTCAGCAAAGCTAACTGAGAGCGAGTAAAGTGGTGTGGTGAGAAGATCGTCAATATATATCAAAACCAGGAGTGGTCTGAGGACACTTCCTTGTGGTACTCCACTGTAAACACCAAGATGACCCGACAAGCAACCATTAATGTTGACTTTATGTGAGCGGGAGGATAGGTAGCTGGTNAGCCCTAATATTAATCAGAATATAGCCCTAACACTAATAAAAAAATTGATAATTTTATTTATCGAGAAAACCTTTAGAAACCTTAGTGTGGACACATATAACCATAAAAACTTTTTCCGAAAATAGATTGATTACTGCTTGAGATGTGAGATGAGATCCAATGTGAATTTGAAGTATGTATATTTGACGTAATATATTCTTCTCTCTGTCAAATAACAACACTCAATTTTCAAACTTAATTTTGGTCTATAATAAATAATGCTATACTATAGCTAAATAAATCAGGCAAGTATGACCAAGAATTTTATGTTGTAATTTTTGTAGTAGTAGTAGTAGTAAACGACTTTATTACCGAAAGCGGGAATGCAGAAACTTAAAAACAGAAATGCGAGAAATAAAAAACAAAAAGAAGCACCAGTGGGAGAAAGATGAGAAAGATCCAACACATGATGAACATTTACACCGTAATGTCCAAGTGCAGGTTTCTTGAAGGGAATAAGCTCTGTAAACCATATTTAGCAATTGATTAATTATTATAGATTTGAGGGTTAGATTGCGCTCGAGCAGATTGATGCCAATGATGTCAACAAGATCGTTTACATATACAACAACTCTAGGGAAGAAGGAGCTTAAGTTATTTGCTTTCGTAATTTCTCAACTAGTAATTTAGGATAATTAACACAAAGAGTACGTTGTCTTGGTTGAAACTCGAAATGATCGGCTAAGTTGATGGAAGTGTTGCCAGAACGAATTGAGTTTAAGAATCGGGGATCGCGTTCAATCAGCTGGTAGCAGACAGGCAAGCATTTGTGTTTTCGAAGCTTAGTGTCGTCAGCAAAGCTAACTGAGAGCGAGTAAAGTGGTGTGGTGAGAAGATCGTCAATATATATCAAAACCAGGAGTGGTCTGAGGACACTTCCTTGTGGTACTCCACTGTAAACACCAAGATGACCCGACAAGCAACCATTAATGTTGACTTTATGTGAGCGGGAGGATAGGTAGCTTGTAAGAAATGAGAGAAAGTCATTTTCAAATCCAAACTTGCGCAGCTTCAAGACTTTTTGAAGCAGTGGATGGGCCTAATGTCATTTGTGCTGGTATGCACTCTTGCCATTCAACTACCTGAGGAAAGAAGAATTTGCTTTGATTCAGTAGGATTGCCTTATCCATGTCCACTAGAATTTCCTCTTCAGTTTTTAGTTGACTGATCTGGTCACGAGAAGCATCACTTTTCTCAGCTGGTGAACAGTTGCTGAGCTGTAATAAAGTGGTAGATCTTGTCGGCGCTTTCACTTTCTCAATATGCTACACGAAATGACCCTGTATAGCCTCAATAATCAGACATCAGAAAGACAGTCATTCCAATGACACAGATCAACCAAGTCAGAATCCAGGACAAGCGTATCTCTAAAGGCATATAAGCAAAATTTAGACGCTGTATATAGGTTCAACGTTTCAAGGTGGGTAGAATTCGGGTATATAAATAGACCGGAAAATGACCCGACAAGTCACTGTTGCCAGCGAGGTTCGGAGCAAAAGATCAAGTCAAGCGTGAGTTGGAGAATCAAATATTTGGTGAAACATACAATCATGTACCAGATAATCAATTTACACTTGGTCCAAGGATTATCCAATCAATGTGGGACCGGGACAGATTATTATCTGAGCAGTAATTGGAGACAAAAGAGATTATCTGTAGAAGTTCATTTACCAGGGCAGCTGAAGGCACATGAAACTTCGAACTGTAAGGGGGATTATAAACAAGGATGATAGATAAAATTTTCTCCTGATATTCAATAAAACATGATACAAAGACATCAGATGGAGCTGTACGGGTTTCAATAATCCGGGAGACTTTCAATGCTTTGTTGTTGCCAGCCAACAGCAAACCACCATGCAAACCAATGCTTTGATCAAGACAGATGATAACGGTTTTTCTGTAAGGAGAATGAAACTGGGCCTTTACAGGTGAAGAGGTTGCTCACAGTTATACGATGTTTGATACTCACAATGGTTGGACATTTAAGAGAAGAAGTGATAGAAATGCATCAGCTATTCAACTTGTCAGGTCAACTTTTTTCCTTTAAAGGACAACTCCATGTTCCTGATGTATAGGGAATTCGGGAATGTATAGGGATTCGGGAATCCCGCAGAGTGGTAGGCGTCCATCGCAACCACAAAGACAGCCTTTCACATCGATTGTACACATTTCTTTTAAGCCTATTTTGCAATGCATAATTATATCATGCATGCAATCGGTCAAGTAAACTAAAGAATATAGTGTTAAACTAACTGGAAAGTATTTTAATTTTGAAAGCAACTCTTGTAGCAATAAAATTTGTGCGGCGATGGGCAAAATAGTCGCACGAGAAAGAACGCCAAACGCTTGAATGAAATAAACACTAGTAGAGTGGTTACCTACATCTTATTTTACTTTATTAGTTTTCAGTTGGAGGCGAAGGTATAGAAAAGAGTGCACATGTACAAAATAAACAATAATATAGAGTAAAAATGATGAGAAATGCAATAACATCCGGGGTTCTGAAAAATGAATTTTCAAGGAAACAATCAATTTTTTGTTAAACAATTAAAATGATATTGCTTATCTGAAAATCAATTATTTGAAATTAATTTTCTACAGGTTCGTTGAAATGAGGTCTTTGTTGTAAAACCGCGCATTGAGGAAAATTTGTTCTTCAACATTGCTGTGACAATGATTGGCGGTGATGCAAAAACATCATCTTTGTTTTAGGATTAGCGGTGCAAAGTCGTCTACGTAAATTCTTGACAAGTTTTCTGTTTAAGCAACAAAATAGAAACTGAATTTTCTTCTTCAACACACAGAGAAACGGCACTTTATTCTGAACAATATCTCACCTGACATATTTGACCATTTCCATATCATCAAAGAGTGACCAAGCGTCTGGAATACTCACGGCCCTCCATTGGAGGGATTTCTGAATCAAGTTCAATTTCACAAGGTGTGTCCGGAGCTCAGATATATCTGTACCTTTTTTGGAGTTGTCAGGAACTCTATTAACCCCTTATTAATTGAGAAATCTGTATAAGCCAATATTTCCTGTATTTTTATAAAACGTTAAACCATCACGCAATCAGCTGCATTTCAATAAAGTGCGTCACACTAATAGCACCTCCAGCATGCAATTAATTGCAATTAATTTAAATGTAATCAATTTTTTGGGAACCCTGAATAACATACGTCAAAAGTTTAAAAAATAATATATATATAGAAAGATAACATTTTGTAATTAACCAAATTCTTAGCACGCGGTATATATTTAAGGACAATAGTACAGAAGACTTGAAATTCATTAAAAATAATAAATAAATATGTATCACGTGCTACGAATTTTGTTAATTATTCATAGTTATCGGTCTATATTTATTATTTTTAAAACTTTTTACAGGATGCTATTGCATTTATCATCGTTTTTTACCCTATATTCATGTTTATTTTTTCCACGGGTTCCGCGGGACCCCTATTCAATCTATACATTTGCCCTATATCTTGTAATTTTCTAACGATCGATAATTATATATTCCTCCTAGTTTTATATGAAATCATCCCTAAATATTTACCGCGTGCTACGTATTTGGTTAATTATGTAAAGTTATTGGTCTATATTAATTATTTTTTATGTATTTTCTAGCATTTCTCATAGTTTTTCTCAATATTAATGTTTGTTTTTTTCGCGGATGCCCTATTCTATACCTTCGCCCTGCTAGTGTTTATTTTCTGCCGTGATCTGCATGCTTTCTCCTAACATTATCCGTCAATTACGAGTGTTGAAGCTTAGCACTTCCTTAATCCCGCAACTCACAATGACATCAGTTATTGAATGTGAGAACTTCTTGCATTCTAATAGTCTTTAAATATTCAGGAAAGACAAAACAACTTCGTATATATTTTCTTAAAATTGCAATACTGTAAGTCAGGGTTGGCATGTTTTCAATACGACCTGTTTAAAACATTTTTTAAACACTGTTTAAAACAACTGTTTTTTGCAATGTTTTTTTAAATGTTTTTGTCATATTTATATAGAACTTTATGGAAAGTTTGGAAAATAATAACTGATTTTCAACCACAAAAACTGTAAAACTTGCGTTTTGTTTACATGTATGCAACGAAAAATATATGTTGATAAAGTTATCATAATTCAATGGTTGCTTCTATATGTATTTTCAGTAAAATTTTAGTACCTTGAGGTGGGCATGTTTAAGAGCAAAAACATTGTTTTAAACATTTAAAACGTTTAAATTGATTTTATTGTGAGAAATACACTTTTTTGCGAGCCCCGCTGTAAATATGTATTCAATAACTTCAATGTGAAATGCTATCTTTTTTCTTTTATTCTGTCTTTACAAATGATTACCTTTATTGATAATTAAGCATTAGAACGATCTAGTGGGATAAATTGTTTCTCAACATTGAAATAGCACTAGTTAATTTCAAAACCTGTTGTGGTATTTCAATAATTTGTCACTAACTGACAGCTTTAGATCTATCACTCTCTTAATGTTTCACTAACTGAATTTTCATTATGATTTGATCTTTCACTAATTTTATGAACTAGCGACAGTAATAGAAAATTAGCATGTAAATCGGTATTCTAGTCTGTACTATATTTTGCATAATATAATAGTATCTCTGAACTAGTTGCACTTTTGCTAAACTTTTGCAATAGAAAAAATGTAAAACCAATTTCAATATTATAGTAAAATTTCATCGTCAAGATCCGAACTTTTTGTGTAAATCACATTTGTTGAAAATCAACCAAAATTCTAATAATATTCAATGAACTCGATTCTTTATTATAAACGATATTTTTATTAATAGGCTGATGGAGATAATACATTATTGATACTACAATACTCCTGATGACCTGCACAGAATACACGGACTCGTTGTTTGTGTGACAAAAATTAGGCATTTGAAAAATACCTGTAATAAGTTAATGCCGCATTAAGCTAATAGCGAACTTATTGAATGTAGCAACTTCATTTATTTTGATCTTGATCACCTCCGCTTTTAGCATTACTTTTTTGAGCCATGAAGTTATATAGAATTTTAAAGTGCTTCAAATAATAATAGGATTGAAATAATCGTGTGAAGAAAATGAATTATAACCTTTAAATTTTTTTCGTGCCCTGCGGAAATTTCTTTACTGATATCTTATTATAGAACCTCAATAGAAGCCTTCTAATTAATTAAATTTTTAGTACATATATTTGTCGTTTTAGAATGCTTTGATATTTAACAATGAAATATGGTCAGTTAGTCATTGGACCAGCTGGAAGTGGTAAGTCTACGTATTGCTACAATTTGGAACAACATTGTGAAGTAATTGGGCGTAATGTACGATTAGTTAACCTTGATCCGGCTGCTGAATATTTTGAATATAAGGCAGATGTTGATGTTCGTGAATTAATATCTATTGAAGATGTAATGGATGATGACGAATTGCGGTACAAAGCTTGATCTTAATGCTTTCATTTTTGTTCAGATTTGCCAAAATATTGCGTGGCCATAATAGGTACTTTCTCGAAGGCAGCAGTCCTTACTAAATTTAAATTTCCTGTAACTCGATTTTTATATATACAAGCTGTATTTAAAAATCCAAGTTTCTTGAAGATTTTGATACTGTAAATGAACATTACAATCATTTCTTCTCGAAATCTCAACTTCTGCTTAGGTCATTTTTAGGGTCCTGCGAGTCGGCATACTTTTAAGTAGAGTGGGGTCAGTCGAGTCGGATCTCCAAGTACAAAAAAATTAAGCAATCAATCCTGATGTAATTAAATTGAATATCACTTGAATAAAGTGTGAAGTTTGTTTACCCACTTGAAATCGCGATCCTTGTTAACGAAGTTTTAATATAACTTTTAATTATAAAATAAAACTTTTTATGTTAAAAAATTCAAAACAATCGAATCTGCAGGGAGAGGCTACCAACCTAATATCAATCAATTTTGCTCACCCCCAACGACTCTGAAAGAAATTGTTGTGCAAAGGTTTTTCAATTAGATAATATTTTATTATTTTCAACTAAGCAAACATACATTGCAATATTCAATATCAACAAAACTTGAGTTGACTCGACTCGTCTCGAAATCTATTAATGCGGAAATTTCGAGTCGTCTTGGTTAGCGTAGTCGATTCGAAATTTCGAGTACTCGTAAGACCCTAGTCCTTTTGGATGATTTTTCTCCGAAATTCTCTTTTTTTACACTGTGCTTCATCATTTTTTAATGTCGCAAGTTTCCTAATGTTTTTCATTACACTAGTCCATAAAATTGAGAAGTCTTCTACAATTTCACCTATTTGAGATTATTTTCAAAATTTTGATACATACATGTAGCTTTGGACCAAATGGCGGTCTGATATTTTGCATGGAATTTCTCATGGAAAACGTGGCGTGGCTAGAGAAGGAACTTGAATGTGAAGATGATGCTTATTTCATTTTTGACTGTCCTGGTCAAATCGAACTATATTCACACTTACCTGTAATGGTTGACTTATTAAAGATTTTAGATCATTTAGATTTTGTTGTTGGCACTGTATTCGTTTTGGATTCACAATTTCTAATTGAACCTGTCAAATATTTTGGTGGTGTTTTGGCTGCTTTATCCGCCATGCTTCACTTAAATAGACCTCATGTCAATGTTGCGACAAAAATCGATCTGCTCACAGATGAAGAAAAACAAAAGTAATGTATTAATCAAAATATTTCTTTGTAATTATGTATATTTAATGTCTAAATATCCAAAATGTAATGCTAAAAAATCATGCCCTTCGTTGTTTGCCGCGTTTACTACAACAACAGAAGCGAGATTATTCCAGAGGCGGATGCTTTTGAAAGCTGGGTTTTTTTCAATGCCTTGTATAAAGGTCAATTTGGATATATCGTTAAAACAGTTCTTGAAACTAATTTTGACAAAACTTTTTCAGATTGAGACTTCTACCCAAAACTAACTGCATTGCCAATGAATCATATCAAAATTCTAAATAAATACAAGTGATTAGTTAAAGCGATGTGCGCATATTCGGCGAATGTCTGCAAATCAGTTCTCAGCACAATTAACAAATGAAGGTTTATCGTGAAATTTCAGCAGAACCTTCAGCCAAGCCATGTACACGAATATTTCAACAAATATTAATACCAACCAATTGAAAGCTAAAGGCGGTTTTGATGTTTGCAAATGCATGTGGACTTTGCGATGTTCTGAAAACTGATAATTTGCTTTCCTGCCCATATAGCCCGAATTCAGTAATGTTTTACATTCGAATAACAAGTAATGAGTAAAGTAGAGAGTAATATAAATGATTTTTTTAATCTTGCAGATTGTCCATGCTGCCTAGAAATACGTTTGTATTTCGAATTTCTTGCCTTGTATAGATTTGCATGAATACTCCATTATTAGCTTGATAAGGACTTAAGCACAAACGTTGAATCAAGCCTTAAGCCATTGACATTATTCGATATTTGCAGTTTATGCTCTGTAGGGAGTAACCGGAGTTGCTTTATATAACGAAATGTAGGTTTTCATTAGTCCATATTCATTGCATGGAAATTATTTCACGTTCGCTTCGAAGAGCCTAACAATCGGTAATTCTACCGGATTTTGGATTTTAGCGTTGTGTTACCGCTGCTCATTTTGAAAAAATGAATGCCTAGGGCTACTCATAAACTTCCAAATAGTCAAATATATCATTATTCATTATAATCATAAACATTTACTTTGCGCATGTAATTATTCCTATGCGCCTAATCCTATTAATCTACGAATAATCTACACTGTCCTTGACTAAAATTTATTTTGAATAATAGCATTGTTATTCGTTAACTGCTTATAGAATGTGTCACAAATTATTGATACTCTAATAAATTCGTAATGTTTTCGGACAAGTTTTGTTGGTAAAAATGTTCAATTGCATGATTTTTTTTACAAGCGCTTTAATATAAAACATTTTAGTAGTTGTAATTTAAACCTTAAGTTTTTTAGATTTGACTCTATTTTGGAAGAAGATATTAAAGAGGCTATGTTGAGTGATGCTTCATTATCTGGTTTCAGTAGCAAATATAATGCACTTAATGGTGCTTTGTGCAAATTAATTGAAGATTACAACATTGTCAGCTTTTTTCCCTTGGACGTAAGAGAAGAAGACGCTATCGGTGATTTATTAACTGTTATTGATAATTTCATTCAGTATGGAGAGGACCACGATGTTAAGGATAAACTCAAAAATAATGACGATGACGAATAAATGTTCTTGTGATTTTTTCAATGAACTTTTGTAATCAAAAGGATAAGGATTAAGGGTCCTATAATTTTTACTTAATGCAACACTTATGTTGTACAGTTGCAATACATAAACAAAATTTAGTAGTGGTTTGAATGCTGTTTGATACAATGTAATTTCTAAAAATCACTTGTTTTAGTACTCTATGTTTCTGTTTCGCTGCTTAAATAAATATGTTTGTTAAGTAAATATAGCATCTACTTTGAATGCAAACATTAAACAATAGGCTCCTGGGTAAAAAATTGCCGAAGATGTGGGGCTGTGCGTTTTTGTCCGAATAATGACGTCACCCATTTAGTGAATTGGCGTTTAAAGCTAATGCAAATACTGTAAATATGCTGTATAACCGTTAGTAGAACAACTAATTCTTCAAACTTATGTCCACTCTCATATTTTGACTGCAACGGTATTATTTTTCAGTTAAAGTTCATATCAAATTAGTGTTATACAAATCCATTGTTGGTATTGTATTTTTTAGCAAAAAACTTTTTCTTAAATTTTGCTTCAAATATTAACAGGATTTTGTCGAAAATTTTGAAATATTTTTTGAATTATTTCATGGCTTTGCTAAGTAAGCACTATTTTATTATATTTTTGAGTACATAGCAACGACATGCACAGGTTTTGATATGCAACCTCTGCTTATTTTCCAACATCCCAAGCATTCATTTGTTTGTTGGTGTTTTATAAATCAGTGCAAAATAAATGCAAAATAGGTTTCTAGTAGGCTCAAAATTTTTTACATAGGCTAAGTTCTTAAATTACATGTACAATATGCAATACTAAATTAATTATGGTGAACATTAGATGCTCCATTTACTACTTTAGTCGTTCCTTCATCCCTTTATAGTCCTTATTTTATATTTCCACTGATAATTTTCTGATCGCTTTCCTGTATTTTCACAGTTTTTATCACTTTACATGACTACTCATGTTCTCACTTTTTAGAATTATAATCCATATATTTTATTTGTAGTTATGAAATCTAATGCAAANTTATTTTATATTTCCACTGATAATTTTCTGATCGCTTTCCTGTATTTTCACAGTTTTTATCACTTTACATAACTACTCATGTTTTTACTTTTTAGAATTATAATCCATATATTTTATNTATTTTCACAGTTTTTATCACTTTACATGACTACTCATGTTCTCACTTTTTAGAATTATAATCCATATATTTTATTTGTAGTTATGAAATCTAATGCAAAATATCACTTCAACATCAGATTTTAGCTTAGGTATTCCATTTAATATAATATTTATTATAATTTTCTCAAGATAGCCATCACTCAAAAGATGATGTATGTGAAACCCGTCCGTGGTATAGGCGTGGGCGCAGACTTCGTGCAGTCAAGGCCTTTTCAACTATTCATGAGTCTAGATATCTTGTTATCCAAGACATTCCTGGAAATATGAAAATTGATGAAGAGCTCATAAAGGTATCTAGTTTTAGATTGTTTTCTTTAATTTAAGATCTTAATCGAACAGACAAAATGTGATATATACATTTCAAAGACATTCTAGTTGCCGGTGCACAAAATTGCTAGTTAGCAATGCAAATAAAATATCATTGGCCTATTTAACTATTAGTGATGTTTTTTCAATTGAGTTTAGATCATTAAATATAAAATACTAGTAAAACATTCAATTTCTTTTAGTTCGTTTTATGGAAATGGAAAATAGCCATTTTTCGTATTTTTGATATTTTGGTCAAAGATTTGTTAATCGTTTTAATACTGTGTTTGTAGATTCTAGTTAATCTATTGACAAAACCTTTCTGAAAGCAACGTCTTGATTAAGTAATGGGAGCAGTGGCGTGGTCAGCAAATATATAAGATTAGGCACTACTAATTTTTCATAATATACAAATGTGATTTAATTTAAATTTTTTGACCGATTTGCACTTAAAATACCATTTCATCACAGTGCTAATGATTTCAAGTCATTGTATCATTGATTATCTGCTTAAGGCACTTTTTAGGTGGTATTATATGTATAAACGAAAAACTATCATTTAAAGATTTAGGCTTCTAGATTTCAGTATTTATTGTGATGTCATTGTGAAGATAAACCCGACGCATTACATTTAAGTATTCATTCTTCATTGCGTGCCCCAAATTCGACTTCAGAAGGTTAACTGCAGAAGAAGCTCGTTCTGCAGTTGCAGACGCTACCGACAAAGTACCAAGTATAGTTAATAAAAGTTAATGCGCTTTTTGCCAAGGCATTATCTTAGAATGAGAACTTCATATATACTAATTTTTCCAAAGTTTAAACTGTACGCGGGCTTCATTGACTGGAGTATTCAATAGTTCTCCATAAACGTTGATTACAGGTTCAATATCTTCAAAGTTCAATGAAATTATTGACTATAAGCAAGAGTTAGCATTTTCATATTTATATACAGGTATATAGTGAGCAAAACTGATTAAAAAGTGAATTTTTAACAATGATAAAATTTACAGTAGGTTTTCATTTTGGATAATTTTTGGTTTTGATTGTTCACTAAGAGAACTGTTAGTCTGCATAAAATTATTATCAGAAAATGTATTATAGATATTGATTCTATAATGGTGTTCAATCGAAATATTTGGGGGATTATTTCCAATTTGTGAACGCAAAATGTTACATTTGTAGAAATTCATGTATGTGTATATGCATTTTTTATCTACGTTTAAATGCAATATATAGACAATACCTGTAATACGTGGCTGAAAGATCACAATGATTTGTCATTCGAAATGGCTCCAAGTTCAAAACCAAATTTTGTACAAAGTTCATGTACCCACATTAATATGATTGTTTACACATTTTTATTTCGCTATTGACAAAAGCTTCTGGCAGCAGAGCCTTGATTAAAAAATGGATTTGCTTTTAAATATTCTCCTTGCTTGAACTAATTCATTATTTCATTATCGATTATTCTTAGATGCCAAGCATTTGTTTTAAACATACTTAAACTGATCTGTATCATATCGGATCCCAGGAGAACAATGATGGATTGTATCTAGAAATAAAATTTTATATCGCTTTAAGAAATCTTTCCAGATATTATTCTTACAGAAACTCATCTTAAACCTAGGATCCCTGAAAGTACTCTTACTATTCCTGAATACTCAGTAGTGCACAACAATTGCTAGAAAAAAACTAACCCAAACTAATTACAAGCAAATTTTTTTAACAGAGTTTCAACATACTTGATGGTTAAATTTACTACTTTTGGAGATAACACGCATGATACAATATGGTTCGTACATGGAGAAACAGTATAAATGGTCACGCTCTAGTTACTTTAGAAACTTCCTAGCAGATTTGGAATCTTACGATATTAATGGGATGCTGTCGAAAACATGTCAAGTTTTTCGAATCCTTTTTCTGGAAAATCCTTAGCATTAAGTAACCAGCTACAAAGTCTAGACAGTAAATCTTTAGTCCGATCAGTTTAACCTTCGAAATTATGTGATTAATACTTGGATGAATAATCTGCATAGAATTGAGGTCCAGATTAAAGATGAGCGCGGAGTCAAAATTTTAAACCGCAACCGCACCGCAAGATCAGATTTCGAACCGCAACCGCACCGCTCCGCAAGAACTTTCATTATATCCGCAAGACTCCGCAAAAAATACAAGGAGAATTTAAACTTTTTAAAAAAAATAATACTACAAAGGTTATCACATATGTAAGGTTGTACAAATGAAATTTTACTTCCTGGCAAAGTGGACGAATGGCAAATTAGCACCGATTAAAATGCTTGGCTGAAGTGCTTGTTGAAAAGAATTGCTTCAAGAGTATCTGGTTCCATGTTCTGGCGCCGTTCTTCTAAAATGCGCCCCGAAGCAGGCAGCTATACGCCAGATTCACATTAATTT
>CABFPE010000328.1:827452-840839 GCA_900660155.1 Hofstenia miamia | reverse complement strand
ACGTCAGTAAAACACCCCCGCCAATATCCACGGCGTCTCAGGTCAAACGACCCACCTCTCGACCAATCAGAAAAAAGTGTAACCTCGTACGACTCCCCTCTACTACTTATAAGAATAACGTTTTAAAGAAATCCTTCATTAATGCCTAGATTCGAACCCGGAATTCGCTACCTAAAGAAATTAAAAATATTGAAAAATTGAAATCTTTAAAAAGCATTTAAAAATCTTCCTTAAGAAAAAATATATTTCTGGAAGATCATGGCTAGGATACAAATTTTATAACAATGACTATACTATAAGTCGTTATTAAAATAGTACTATAGTAATTTATCCATAGCCTGTAAGATTTCTTTTGTAATTTATGTGAATTGTATATATGTGTTTTGTGAATTTAATGACGCTACTCAGATAAATTATCAGTTATTTAATTGTTAACATTTATCTGAATAAAGATTCTCTTATCTTATCTCATCTTATAATTTTTTGTCATTCGCCTTTTAATCACATTATTGTTGCTATTGATAATTCTGTTAATCCATTTAAAAATCTTCTCGAACTTTTGTTTCGAATGGCCAGATAGGTTTGATAATTAGTAACAAGAATATGTATATTTTGATACAACTAGAGATTTAAAAAACATTGTTATTCAATTTCTTGGCAAGAAATAGAATATTTTTAAAATAATTTGATATTAGCAGCCATTTTTTGAATTAATGAATTTACATGATCTTCAAATTGTAGCTGATTGTCTATTAACACTTTTTATTCTTGGTTACTTCATTATTTCTTTATTATCAATAGAAGAAGAAAAAGAAATATTTATATTTAGAAAAATCTATCGTCAAGTTATTATTCCTAAAATAGGTTATGGCGTGAAAATCTGGAAAAATTATCTCCCTAAGAAATCAAATAAGAAATCCCTGAGACTATTACAAGGATTATATATGCAAGGCCTTCAGCAACACAGGCAGAAAAGAATTACTTCTTCTTTCTGGAGAATTCGACATTTTCGACCAATTATCAGCTCTTGCAGAAAGGAAGCCTCTAAAACGACATCCGGACTTAAAAACATTACGTAGGAAATATCATCAAAACTCAAAGGTTAAGTTTGATTACGAGGCTTACTCACATTTCCCTGCAGAGATTGAATCAACCCTCACTCAAGCTCCGACAGGTCACAACTTTTTAAATCACCATCTAAGTAAAATATCTGTAGTAACAAACGATGCCACGAGATTGAAAACATTGGCCATATTGTGTTTAGATGTCCACGATATATCGCAAGACGACTGGATTTAGTCGATCAATCTAAAAAGAATGAGATAACCTTTAATTCTATAAATAACATCATCAATAATTCCTCAACGTTTTATGCTTTACTCAGATTTCTTAGGAAAACAAAAAATGAATTTCATCTCACCATGTGATTAATTTAAATAATTACCCCCTTTTTTCAACCATTCTTTATTGTTTGGACCACAAATCTCTTTCAATTGGAGAGTTTTTACTTGTTTTAATAATGATGATACCTTTAAATGAACTTGTGTTACAAAAATGATTTGTAAATATGCTGGTTGTTTTCTTTTATTTCTTGCTTGATTCCTTTGTTATCGTGCTATTTTTTTAGCTTTTCGAAATATATATATATATATATATATATATATTCAGAAATTGTTTGAACAATAAAAACACGCACAAAAATTTTGAAATACAAAATAATAAAATAAAACAAAACAAGAAAATAATAAATTTGGATTATGGCGATGTTAGTTTCTATTAATAGATCAATCAGGATTGTAAAATTTATAACCTTGCCATTTCAGTCTTTTTATATTAAAGGTGCAAAAGTAATTTTTAATAACAATATTAAAGTTTTTTAAAGTATTTATTTGTTTGATGTACTTGGTAATTCATTCCATATATTTATAGCTGTGTTTAGAAAAGATTTTTTCATTGTTCGCTTTTTGTACCTGATTGGTTCAATTAAATGCCTTCTTTGTTTTGTTTATTAGCTTTTTTTCGGAAAGAAAGTTATTTTTATTGTATGGGAAAGTATAATTAATTATTTTAAAGAATGTTTTTAGGACATTTATATAGATGTGAACATTGCGGATGTAGAAATATTTTTGAAATTTTTCTATATTCATTATTCTTATTAAAGCTATGATTATTTACTGCTACTTTGATCGCCCAATTTAGTTGCACCTGAAATTTTCCGAGGGATTTTTGATTTATATCTGTGTAGAGTATATTAGCATAGTTGAAATGACTTAATACTAGAGTATGAATTAATTGAATTTTTGCTTTAGTTGGAAATTCTCGAAAGATTAAGTTCATTGCTTTAATCGGTATTGTCATTTTTCTATTAATATGATTTAGTTGCTTTTCAAAATTTAAGTGTGAATCGAAAATAATAATTTACATTGTAAGGTATCAGTAGATGTAGAATTTGATTTAACAATGCAGAATTGGGTTTTTAAAGGATTCACTTTTAGCCTTAAGGAAGCAAAATATTTAGTGAGAGAAGTAAAAATTTTTCCGAGTTTTAATGGCTTTTTTGTTCGTAGATGTTTTGAAATTGTTGAATTAGTTTCATGTGCTTTTGTTCTTCTACTTCGTTACCGACAGCATTATCCGATATGATCTTCACCATAGATGCATTGAATCTTATAAATTACATTAGATTTATCGGATATATTATCTGCTGATTTTAGGTCAAGTCTTGAATTAAACTTATCCATCTTATAAAGAATCTTACTTTTTCTTTGCCTAATTCTCATTTAATATATTAGATTTGTTGTTTGGGTATTCATTTTTTCTTAGGCCTGCCTTCAATTTGATAATTTTATCGTGTATATTATCAAAGGAGCTTGTAATATAGAATATTAATGTCTTGATTCTTTAATTAAGGATACTTTAAATGATCTTGGAGAATTTGAATTAAAATTAAGTAGTTTCTTGTATATTTTAGTTAACAACAATTTAAATTCTTCACTAATTTAAAATTTTTCATTTCTTATAAACTTATTATTATATGTCTATTTTTGAGAGTATATTTTTATTTCTTGGAAAGAAGTTTTCAAAAATGAACTTCGATCGCGTTTACAACTATTCGATGCATTATTCCTAAACATTTTTTATCTCTTCAGATTTTCATCACATGTGTTCTTACAGAAATTTCTATGAGCTTCAAGTTTTTTGTTAATGCGCTTCTTGGAAGGTTCTGAAATCCATAATTTCCAAATAGGAATTCTTTCGATTCGCATGAATGATCTTTAAAATTGATCAGTGCTTGTTATATAATTGATCCAAATGACTATTGAAAATATTTGTTTCTGATTGGTATCTCTAAATTTGTCTGACCTCGTTGCGGCATAGAAATGCATACCAATTTTGAGAAATCGCAAAAATACTTTTTTCTATGACTTCTCAAGAAAACATATGGGCGAAAAAAGTGCAAATTGCCCCCAAAATCTAGCAAACATTTCCTTTAAAGTAAAAATTAAATTAATATATGCTCCAATATTAAGTCATTTTAACTATGCCAATATACTCTACACAGATATAAACCAAAAATTTCTCAGGAAATTCCAAGTGCAACTAAATCGGGCGATCAAAGTAGCAGTAAATAATCATAGCTTTAATAAGAATAATGAATATAGAAAAATTTCAAAAATATTTCTACATCCGCAATGTTACATCCATAATGTCTTAACGACGTTCTTCAAAATAGTTAACAATACCTTCCCATATTACAAAAATGACTTTCTTGCTGCAAAATTAGTCAATAAACTATTTAATTCCATAATAATGTTTTTTTCAATAGTTCTAAAATCTTCAGAATAATGAACTTATCAACTACTTTACAAGTAGGAATATCTATGATAATATGTGTATATATATATATATATATATATAATGTTATAATAGCTATGGCAATTAATAAATAACTCTTCAAGTGAAGTGAATTTTTTTATAGTTTATAAATTTAGTCAGTTTGATGTGTTTCATTCTGAAATAAAGATAATTTCTAATTTCTAAGACATAGTAAGTCGAAAACTTATATTGTACATTAGATATTAATAGGTTTTACATTCGATATTGTAATTTCTAACCATAATTCTTCAAATTGAGCATTTTGAACATTTAGATATTGACGCATTTGTGGATGAAAATGCGTAGGTACCCTCAATAATATGCGGCCACACTAATTTTCTGTAGAATTTCTAAGATTTCTATTTTTCCGAAATATTTTATGGGAAATTCCCTTAAAAATGCGGTCATTATCAACATCTTTTAACCAGGTTTCTGTTAGTTGAGCAATTTCTACTAAATGCGTTATGACTGGATGATTCGTTTTTAAACTAATTGAATTGACACTTTGATGGGACATTCCTTATAACTGATTTTCTAAACAGAACATGCATGAAGAAGAAGAAATATCTATATTTAGAGTTGATTTGTACAATATAAAATACTGTTTACAACTCTAAATAGCGTCAAAAAATAACTACACAAGTACAAAACCAAATATACACGCACACAAATGAATATTTACAAAGGCAATTATAACTAATGGCCTGGACTATGATGAATTTATATGCGGTCAATTGAATAGTTAGTATTATAAAATTTAAAACCTCGCCATTTGTATTCAAGTCTTTCCTTTGTATAACTATGGAAGTGTTTATTTATTTTGTCTTTGAATACTCATATTTTATTGATTTGTTTTATAGATTTGGGTATATTATTCCATATATTTATTGATGTAGTGAGAAATGAATTTTATATTATTTTCTTGTTATATTTAAGAGGTTTAATTTTTAGTGTTCTATTATTATGTCTAAACGCTATTTTGGAGGATAAAACATTAGATTTGTTATAGGGAACAATATTAAATATTTTAAAGAGCGTAGTTAACACATTTTTATAAATTATACACTGTGGATTTAGAAAAGTTTTTGTTAATTTTTTTTATTTCTGCATTTTTGTTATGTAAATGATTAACTGCTATTTTTATAGGCCTATTTATTTGTACATTGATTTTATTCAAAAGTTGTTGATTTATGTCAGTATATAGCATGTTTCCAATATTAAAAATGACTTAGTGTTAATGTGTGAATTAATTGAATCTTTGCTTTGGTTGGAAGTTGTTGAGATATATTGCTGAGAGCCTTAATTGAAATAGCCATTTTCTTTATAAACATATTTATTTGCTTTGTAAAATTAATTTGAGAATTAAAAATCATACCTAGATATTCGAAGGAATTAACTTGTTCTATGTACGTATCATGGAGGACTGATTGTACAAACATTTTTGCATGATTTTGATGTGTATAAATATTACACTTATAATGATGATCCCTAACATTTAGTGCATCGAATCCCAATTTCAATTTAATAAGCACATTTTGGGTATAACCTTCATAATAACTTCATAACAATTCCTCAAAAAATTTGTTTTTCAAAACAAAATTGATGTCATTTTCATTAAAATCTAATAACTTATTATCTTGTAAGGCATCAAGATGCTACAATTCTTCAAATATTGCAATGTTTGTAATTGTAAGCCTTACTAACAATTTAGTTGATGTTTTCAAAATTGATATTCTTAAGCTTTCCTAATGCTGCTACTGCCGTTTTAGTATCTTGAATTGACTTAACCTGCGAACATGATTAAAGAACTACGAAAAATATTAATAATTAAACAAAAGGATATATTTGTAAATAACAATCAGAAACAAAGCATAGATTCAAATTAAAATTAACAACTGAGGAAATCAATAAATCTAATATAATTTACCAAATAAAATGACATTAGTTTTCAGAAGCTAAATATCTAGAAGAATTAAAGAATAGGAGCACTTCTAGTATTTCTAGCCATCTAATCAAATGCAGACTAAAATTTGAAACCAAAACTTCAGGATCAAGTTATTTAAAAATAATTGAGTATTTACATAAAAAATATATTTGCCAAAAGATTATATCAAAAATAAATTAACAATTATTTTCATTGTCATTTCAAGAATTCATTTCAAGAATTTTGTTAAGTGATTTAATCACAAATAGCAGCCAGCCCAGACAGTTAGGTATTAAATTTAGAATTATATAAAATAATATTTGATTTTTATTATTGCTCATTCAAAACATGAGAAAGTAAAATGTAAAAAACCAAACAAAGTAATATTTCCAATTTAAAATTTATTTCTTTATTTGACGAGGAATGAATGCCAATGAAGACTTATTTCCAACAACCTCTTTTGATTTCCAAACTTTTTTAAAAACAGATTTTCTTTTAAATCTGGGACGGGGAAATCGGGAGGATGATATTATCGGGCTTTCACATGGAATTTTACTTTCCTCAGTATTCAAATCTTTGCGATTTTCACGTGGCCCAATGAATTGAACGTCAGACTCTTCAATTTCACTTACGCCTCTTTCATCAACCACAATTCGAGTAACAACATTAATAGGATCCCTCTTTCTGCGCTTATTTATATCTAAAAGAAATCTGTACAACCAAAATTAAAATAATGCTTATATATGTTTTCTTTTGAGAAATTGTTAGAAATTCCAACCAAATGACGTTTCTATATTTCAACAGTTTTGCCATTTTCGCGACAGATAGACAATTGATTAGAGAAAATATTATGGAATAAATAAAAGTTAGGTTATTTTTGTTTATTTAAAGATTTCGTATAATTGCAGGGCAGAGATAAAATTGCGTGAAAATCAATGAAAATTGGGCATAAAAATTATTTAAAATTGCACAAAAAGAAAATATTCATTACAATTTTATTTTTTTCAAAAATTGCGAGACATTATTCTATGAAATATCATATGAAATTTTAGTTGAATCACCGACTTTGACGTTTGGAAAAAGAATTTAAAAAAGATGCAAAAAAACTTTCTCGACATCAACACTAACAATATTATACAATTTGCCTCCAAGACTCTTTCAGGGATGACCGCAAGTTAAAAAAACTTCCATTCGGAACATTAGTAATTTCAAGAAATAGATTGAGATGCGGTTTCTTAGATAAAATGCAGTTGAATCTTGTCTTATACGGTTTCAGTGTCACTTTGCCAATTGCCTCGTGTAAAATAAGAGCTAGATCTCTGATTGTTTGACGCTTTCCAAGTTTTTCAATTGATGATGCAAGAAAACTGAAATTTGCAGCAACAAATATTCGTTGACAGTTTAGTAAAAGCTCTTTTAAATTCAGCATTGCTCCTGACATATTGAAACATGTCACAAACGAGATTTTAGAAGTACTTGCAATTTTTTCAAAGTTTTGTCCATGGTACGATAAACATTGGATCCAGCTTCTCCAACGAGTTACAACAAGATGCCAAAAAAGTGTAAATTGGATTTTGCAATGAAAAACGTATTGTTGGTGTTATTCTTAACGAAAATTTTTTTGTGAATGGATACAAACAAATCTACAACTGGATTCTAGCCATTTACATAGCCTGCTAGCTGATGAAAGGCATTCACAGTGCATGTTACATGAAGCAGTTCATCGCATGATTCCTTCAAAATTTCATCCGCTTTCAACAAATAAGAAGGTTCGCTAGTTACAACAATAACAAATTGATTTCTCCTCCAGAAATCTTGATGATGATTACTGACTTAATAAAGCTCAATAAGAATCTTGCATGACTTCTATCAATTAGGTTTTTCAGTTGAATATACATGTCCCACAATGGCTACTGCAATCTTCCTACTACATGCATCAGTCGACTCGTCAAGCATAAAATAATACAAGTTCTTTTAAGACATATTGATAGTTTCTTTCTCAAGAGATTTAAACTCCTTTTCTAGGTAATATTTTCTTCTCAATGACAACTACGATGGCATAGGTTTTCCAGTAGATTTCTAAAGAAATTTTTGAAATGCAGTGCTCTCAATTTTGTGTAGTAGCATGTCCGACACTAGCAAAGCACTTGTCAAGTCCTTCTGCAAAAATTCTCTTGTGGGCACTTGTTATAAAGATTTGTTGTCTGGTTTTTAGCCATGAATGTTTTGAATTTGCAATAGGAGTTGTGCATGGTATTTGACATTGGTTGCCTCGTAATTGAAGTCAGCTGAAAATGCTTGACAAAATAGCGTCTGAGATATTGCATTGTATATCCAGATGTTGCTCTCATCAACCAAATATTTGACGAATTTATCCGCTGAGTTTCAATTTTGCCATTGTCTCTGAAATAAATAACCTCGTTTATACAAGTGAATACAACCAAGTATCATAAACTGAATCACTGTGACACACTTTTCTACGAAATACGATTGATTAATTATTAAAATCAGACTTAAGTCACTTAGAAACTCCATTTGCTATTTCTGAGAATTATTTCAAAAATATATAAATTGTGTCGAAAATGTATTAAAGTTGTCTTATTGCATAAAACTGACAAAAGCTACAATCTGCGTGAAAAATTGCGTAATGTCTAAAGCAATTGTATCCGGGCTCGGATGATAAGCTACCTTGAGAAGATAATAATGCAGTGTAAATAGTTGCCATTTCTTGGAAAGATTCTTTTTGCCCCAAGCATTAAAAAACATGGGTTTCAACAGAGTAAATTACACAAATAAATATCCACAATTCAAGAACAGTGCATTTTTCTCTGAAAAAATATTTGTAAACTTTTGAATGTACTAAAATGCTTAATAAAATAGCCATATTTTACATGCTTGGAAAAGTCATAAGATTTCACTTAAAGAACTCAATGAGGTTGCCTGAATGTGAAGAGAATGAGACATGTATAACAAATTATTGGATTGAGTAAAAGCTGAAAAACATGTCTTTTGATGTATTTTTCAAAAAAAACAAATATTAACACACAATATTGTCTAATTTAATCATATTAATATATGTAATTCCCATTGGTTGCAAAATTCAAATTGAAAATTTCTATGAGTGAAATGCTCAGATTAAAACAATACTATAATTTCCAAACTGACAACTCAATTTCGACTGGTATAGAATTGTAAAATTTCAGATGTAAATATAATGGATAAAAAACCTATTTTCGGTTGTCGTTTCAAAGCGCTTCTAACAAAACTTTGTCTTTGAAGAAGCTTAACACGAAGGTCATCGACGGATTCTTCTTCCGGAGCGTAGGTTATATGAAGATTTTTACCATAGAACCATCTGTCATCCAAATTGCGCTTGCAAGCTCGAGCTTCACCAACATGAGAATAAATCACACTCCAAATTTCACTGTATATCGGCGCATCAAACACCTTTAGCTTCTTTGTATTTTCAATCTTTCCGTATAGCGCTAGTAACTAAAATACATATATTTAAGATAAATTCCTTCTACTTCAACTTTTATCATAAATGAAAACTTCTTATAGGGTATAATTGCATTTTAATTTTGAAAGTACAAAATATTAACTTAACCATTTTCTTAGAAATTATTGTTATGTGTCATTGCGATTTGATGGTGCAAAATATTGATAAATTACTTCAAAACACATATTAAATAAATAAATATGCAACCAAATTATTTCAGTATACTTCAAAAATCTATATCCAATTTGGCTAGCGGTGAAACGATCATGATGATGGAATGTTTGATGGCTTTTTAATGAGTAGCTTACCTCAAATTTGGTGGAAATAAGATGATGAAGATTGAATGACCATCATTGTGCAGTATTTGTTACCACACTCTGTTTTTTCGTTTTTCTGAAAATAATGGGATGTTATAGATTGCATTCATGTTAACCTTAAATAACATAATGTTGAATGCTTTCCTTTGAAATATTTCAGGGCACTATTCTTGACCTTTTATAATTGAATAAAGTCAAAGCTGACTATAATCTTCCAGTAATAGTAGAATTAGTACTTGGTATATCTTTATCAAACTTTTTCCTTTGATTGGTGCTCGCTTTCAGAGTGTAAAGCAGTGTAGTCATTTTGATGCCTTTGATACGACTGCGTTTATATGGCTGTTCCATTTTAAGTCTTTTTGGAAATATACTCCGAGTAATTTGAAATATGTATCTCATTCAATGGAGATATTGTCTATTGAAATTGGGAGTAGCAGGCAAAATGAATGTAAAAAGCTAACTGTAAAGTTTTATCCAAATTCAGTTGTATTTTATTAGCACTGGTCCAATTCTCTACCCTACTAATTATATAGGTTGTGTATGATAATTGCTAGTGATCACAAACATCCCAAGTAGTGGTGTCATCCACACATTTAACGCTTTCTTCTCAGTCGGTAAAGGGGGAGTCAACGTATTAAATAAAGACAGTTTGGTTCTTTGAGGAACACCTTCATAAATTGTACTCCATGAAGACTGAATACGTTGTTGTCGTTGAGAAAAGGAAGCTATCAATTTTACAGTACATGAGTTGACATCGTTGCTATTTAGCTTCTGTAATATAATTTCTTCAGAAATTATGTCAAAGGCTTTTTTGAAATCAAGCACAAATATTCTAATGTAATTATTACTTTGTCTAGTTTGCTTCACCACTTGCATGAAATATCTACTAATGCATATATATATCTGTGACGAACTACACCATATTACTTTGGACCAAACCATTTAAAATTTAGTCTATAACTTCATTTTTGAAAATGATTGTTTCTGCAATTTTTTAGATTGAATGGGTAAGTGAAATTGGTCAAATATCAGAGACTCGATTAGTAATAGATTTTGTCTTCTATAAATTGCTAATGTCTGTACATCAATAAACGGATCACACAATATAACTGAACTATATCAATTTTGTAATGGGATCTACTAGTTCCCAACAGTTAACGTGTAGAATCCAATTGGGATTATATTACCATATAAATCTGGACTAGAGATGAGCGCGGTGCGGATTAATCCGCGGAGTCCGCGGTTAACCGCGGTGCGGTTGCGGATACGTTTTCTGCGGTGCGGTGCGGTTTGTTGATTTGTAAATTAATGTGAATCTGGCGTATAGCTGCCTGCGACTGTGAATGTCGCGTGCGTCATTACACGAAATTTAATTAAATGTATTTACAAGCCCTCTAGCGGAGTTCAGTGAAAGTAAACTATTACAAAATATTATTTGAAATTAAATGAACTCAATTTATTGCAATGTTTGAACTAATAGCTCCGGTCCAATGACGCATTATCACTCTCAATACAAACCCTTGAAATAGAAATCCTTCGCTTCCAAAATTATATTTGAATTACCAGCCATGCAGGGTTTCTGGAAACAAACACTCTCAATTGAATGGCAATTGTACAGAAAATGAGTGAAGGGATTACAATCAAATAACGTGTAATTGATTTGTCATGTGACAGCCAATCAAATTCCGACGCACGGTTTTTGAAAACAGTCGATCTGCATCTCACAACTTGCGCCATGGCCAACCTGAATAAGCACCTAGTACTTTCGAAGCTCAACAATGGAGAACTCGGTACTGAGACGTGTTCGGGCAAAAGCGAAATTTGGAAACACTTTAAGCGGGTTACAATGGCCGAAAAACCAGTTGATTGGGTTATTTGTTCTTCGTGCAAAGAAGCTTTTCACCACAACCCCCATTCGACAGGGACCTCATTTTTAACTCAACACTTTGGCAAGTGCAAAAAAACTCCAAGTACGTCGATTTCGTCATTTTTTGCTCCACGAAAGGTCCCTGTTTTGTCACTTCAAGATAAAAGGAAAGTCACAGATGCGTTAGTTTCCATGTGTTCTACGGACATGAGGCCTTTCACTGCTGTTTCTGGAAGTGGTTTTTCCGAATTTGCCGAGGCCATTTACAAAATTGGATACTCTCATGGTCGCCAAGATTTGCCAGAGGTACCAATTTGCGAAATGCTTCCACATCGAACGACTGTTTCAAATGCTTTGAAAGAAAAGGCGAAAAAGAACCGTGCTGCTTTCAAAGAATTCATTGTTTCAAAAAATATGAATCGGTTTGCCATCACTCTAGACTTCTGGACAAACGAATTTTCTAGTGACTCCTATGTTACAGTTACCATGCACTTCATCAGTAACTTTAAACTGAAGTGGATTTCTTTGGCAACTAGACGTTTTAACCAGTCAAAGACTTCAGAAGTCATTGTGGATTTTATCAAAAATCTTCTGGAAGAATTCGCTGTTCCGGAAAATTCGTTTTATGCCTTTGTCACAGACAACGCTTCGAATCTCGTCAAAGCTCTCGAAAATGAAATTCACATTAGATGCTCTTGTCACTGTTTAAACCTTGCGGTACGAAAGTCACTCGAATTAAAAGAAATCGAAGCCCTCATCTCCGCCGCAAAAAAGCTTGTCCAGCACATCAAGAAAACCGGTCTGCAATCTCAGTTATCTCTTTCTTTGAAGCAAGAAGTGGCAACGCGCTGGAACACTGTGCACAGCATGTTGGATTCAATCAACGAAAATTTCGAAAAACTGGTTTCAATTCTGATTACACGAAATGAGATGCACTTGATTTTTGCTATTGAAAAGCCGCTCGTGGAACATCTTTTACATTTCTTGGGTCAAGTCAAAGCTTGCAGTGAAGAACTTTCAGGAGATAAATCGCCCACTTTGCACCTTGTGGTACCGTGGTTTTTCAAGCTCAAGAATCTTTCAAACGTTGAAAATGGCGACATCCAATCAATGAAGCTTTTCAAAAACGCTTTCAAATGTGCTCTAGAGGAGAAATGGAATATCTCGACCCTGCACTACATTGCCACGTTTTTACACCCCAAACTGAAGCATTTGCCATTCCTTTCTACCTGTGACAAGAAGAAAACCTTTGAAGAGGTACGAAAAATCCTAGTTACACTTGGTTTGGGTGAACAGGAACCCGTCGACCCACCCCCAGCGAAAATGAGTAAATCGGTTGTTTCTGAGTTTGCTCCCACAATTGGTACTGATGAGGTGGATCGGTACATCGAGCGTACAATCGTTTCCTGTGAAAATCTGTTGGAGTGGTGGTCACAGAACACAGCCGACTTTCCGAAACTAAGCAAGCTGGCTAGTTTTATACTAGCCATTCCGGCATCGGAGGCGACCAGTGAACGAATTTTCTCTGCTTCGGGGCGCATTTTAGAAGAACGGCGCCAGAACATGGAACCAGATACTCTTGAAGCAATTCTTTTCAACAAGCACTTCAGCCAAGCATTTTAATCGGTGCTAATTTGCCATTCGTCCACTTTGCCAGGAAGTAAAATTTCATTTGTACAACCTTACATATGTGATAACCTTTGTAGTATTATTTTTTTTAAAAAGTTTAAATTCTCCTTGTATTTTTTGCGGAGTCTTGCGGATATAATGAAAGTTCTTGCGGAGCGGTGCGGCGGTGGTGTGAAATCTCTTGCTGCGGTGCGGTTGCGGTTTCGAAATCTGATCTTGCGGTTGCGGTTGCGGTTTAAAATTTTGACTCCGCGCTCATCTCTATTTCTGGATTG
>CABFPE010000328.1:776885-787844 GCA_900660155.1 Hofstenia miamia | reverse complement strand
GGATTCTAGGCAAAGACACATGATGCCACCTTTGAGGTTACTATCTCAGTATACTAATTGAATATTGGATGAAATCACAATCTAATGAAAGTCCAGACCTTTTCCCTGGAAGTGTAACTACTAAGGCCGGTTTAAGAATGAGAATCCTCTTGCGACTGTGCTGAGTCTGAACAGCGGAGTTCAGTTGAGAATATTGCACTTTTCCCGCTTTAGCGAACCAAGGCTACTATTTGTTGTAACTTAGTGAGCTCCTGCGCAACCGAACAACTAATGTGACCGTGCAAAACACCCTCTCTATCAAAGCAAACGCTGGCCCTTTACCTATCCCATAGGCAGGAAGAAAGTGTAATTCCTGATGTAACTGACCTATGTGTTTAGTCAGTTTCAATAGCATACTATATAACCTCAAACTAATTGTGTCACCATTGACTTTTTATAAACCATTTTGTTTAATTGAAACAGTGGTGGCGAAAATGGAGTGGCAGATAGGTTAGTTGCCACCCCTATGCAAATTTGATTACAAAATAATTTTTATACTTTTAAGCAAAAAATGAAATTTCATTTACGTATCTTACAATTTGTTGCGGACAGGGGTTTCCTTAGACATTNAATCACAATCTAATGAAAGTCCAGACCTTTTCCCTGGAAGTGTAACTACTAAGGCCGGTTTAAGAATGAGAATCCTCTTGCGACTGTGCTGAGTCTGAACAGCGGAGTTCAGTTGAGAATATTGCACTTTTCCCGCTTTAGCGAACCAAGGCTACTATTTGTTGTAACTTAGTGAGCTCCTGCGCAACCGAACAACTAATGTGACCGTGCAAAACACCCTCTCTATCAAAGCAAACGCTGGCCCTTTACCTATCCCATAGGCAGGAAGAAAGTGTAATTCCTGATGTAACTGACCTATGTGTGTAGTCAGTTTCAATAGCATACTATATAATCTCAAAATAATAGTGTCACCATTGACTTTTTATAAACCATTTTGTTTAATTGAAATCAGTGGTGGCGAAAATGAAGTGGCACATAGGTTAGTTGCTACCCCTATGCAAATTTGATTACAAAATTATTTTAATTTTTATACTTTTAAGCAAAAAATGAAATTTCATTTACGTATCTTACAATTTGTTGCGGATAAAGGTTTCCTTAGACATTAAGAGTTGGGTTTCAGTGACTGCTAATCCAATCTGACCCAAAGTTTCACTTTGATCTGAACTAACCCAAATTTGCAATAGAAGGAATAGAGAATGGACGCGCGAAGTATCCAGTTTTAAAATTTACCGAGATTTCAAATGCCCAAAGCACTTTGTTTTTGTAACNATTGATAGCTCTTTGATACACTCCAAGCATTTAGGTTTTGCCTTAATAAACAACATCTTCCTTGATACACAGCAGATTGGCCTTAAAAAATATTATCTTCAACTCTATAAGTCTTCAATTTTTATCCCAAGAACTCCACAGGGCATTCATTACATATTGATAAGAAATATACTGTCAAGCGAAAGCCATTGGGGTTTCAGACTATTCTGGGAATGTATCGCAATCTTCTTCGAAGCCATATAATATCAATCATTTACATATTAAAGATCTAACACTTCTCTCAAACAATATCTTTTATACACACTTGTAGCTTGTTAGAATGAGAAACATTTACACATAGAAAGATATAATTTGCATTAATGACAAAAACGTCAACCGAATAATTGGATTTTATAACATATATATATAGTGAACTATATATATAATTATATTTTCAGTGAATCAAGTTGGGTTAAGGGGTCAACCCATAGTTATTTTTTCTTCGGTGCAATGCAATACAATTGAAAAACTTTAAATAAAAAGTTCAAATGATAACTTTCAGTAACTTTTTATTTCAGNAGTCTGAACAGCGGAGTTCAGTTGAGAATGTTGCACTTTTCCCGCTTTAGCGAACCAAGGCTACTAATTGTTGTAACTTAGTGAGCTCCTGCGCAACCGAACAACTAATGTGACCATGCAAAACAATCTCTCTATCAAAGCAAACGCTGGCCCTTTACCTATCCCATAGGCAGGAAGAAAGTGTAATTCCTGATGTAACTGACCTATGTGTGTAGTCAGTTTCAATAGCATACTATATAATCTCAAAATAATAGTGTCACCATTGACTTTTTATAAACCATTTTGTTTAATTGAAATCAGTGGTGGCGAAAATGAAGTGGCACATAGGTTAGTTGCTACCCCTATGCAAATTTGATTACAAAATTATTTTAATTTTTATACTTTTAAGCAAAAAATGAAATTTCATTTACGTATCTTACAATTTGTTGCGGATAAAGGTTTCCTTAGACATTAAGAGTTGGGTTTCAGTGACTGCTAATCCAATCTGACCCAAAGTTTCACTTTGATCTGAACTAACCCAAATTTGCAATAGAAGGAATAGAGAATGGACGCGCGAAGTTTTAAAATTTACCGAGATTTCAAATGCCCAAAGCACTTTGTTTTTGTAACCTGTGAAGTGACAAAGCAGAAATTATCTGTATATGTTTTGATTCCACTTTTCCTTGCTATGTTGTATCTTAAAAGTTTTCAAAATTTAAAATTAAAAAAATTGAAATAATTATGAAATAGTAGGCATGCATAGGTCTATTTAAAATGTGAATTAAAAATAATAAAATTGTATATATTTTTTTGGGGCATTGCTTAATGCTCCTACACGTGAACGCATATTTTTCATGAATTGCATGCCTTTAAGAATTTTTATACCAATGCTCAATGTGCAATGCTCTTGTCATAAACAACAAAACTTCGTAGACACAAATATTTCCAGTAAATGCTACCAAATTCATTCACAGTGTAACAATTATTGTCACGAAAATATTCATAAACATGAATTTAAAATATACAGAAAATGATTCATATAGGAAATTTATATGAAACATATGTGATTTCATAAGCGCTATTTATGCTTTCGAAAGGTTTACAAATATAAAGAGAATTGAGGATATGCATATATAGTTCACAGGTATATCGGTTTTGCATATATATCTAATTTTACATCTATCATATTAAACGTATATTTGCCTCAAACAAAGTGAAGACAGAAAGAGTAAGGAAGAAAACATTGAACTGCTGTGTATAACAAGACAAACGAGCTTATATAATTGTATTGAGCGACACCTTTAAAAAACAGATCAAATTGTCTAAATATTTTTGAGTTACAATATATTTATTGATATCTTTACAGGAAGACATATGAGTCACCTATTTTTAAAGATAATGTGATGTATCATTATGTAGTACAAAAGCAATTGTTAAGCGAAGATGAAACAAAACTTTTGAAAGTTATAACTATAAGAAAAAAAGAAAGAGTTGTTGTAGATATATATATATATATATTATTATTTAATATTTTAGTCGATTCAATCAAGATTAGCATAAATATCAGCAATTTAATGATAGACTAATTGAATAATATTACCCATTATTACTGAATAGAAGTGAAGGAATATTTCATTGGAATAAAAAGTAATAAGTCACAAGGTCTATCAAGCATGCCACTATGGGCATACAAGATCTTCAAAAACGAAATTGCTTAGTATTTGCAAAAATCTATCCAAAGAAATGAATATGCTGTAGTTGCTCCATTGCCAAAAACATGTGAAAAAGTAGCAACCTCTGAAAGTATATGTTTGCTTAGACCAATAACTGTGTAACCAGTAATAAATGTTAGATACATGTATTTCAAAGATATATACAGAAAAAATCGATTTCATATTTGACAAATACCGGTTTTTATACAAGGAAAATTGTGGAATCACAGATATCTTGCTATATACCATGCAATACATTTACAAATACTTAAACTAAGAAAGCACGTCATTTCTAAAGGTAATGTTTTTTTATTATAGCAATGCTTTCAACACCATTCTGTATAACAAAACTTTCAATCAAATTGGAGAAACGCTACCGTGATTATCTCAATAGCCATATATATATAAATGTATATGATGAAACCATGAAGAGTGAATTATGTTGAAAATGAATAAACACTTATTAATAACTGTTTTCATAGCAGCGAAAAATATTATTCTCCGATACGAATGGGTGCAGGTAAATATCATGCTTTGTCAATTTGATTTTCAAAATTTCACTTCTGTCGCAATTAATATCCTTTCATTTTATCAAAATCTAAACAAAAGCGTTGAAAACTTGTTAAAGTCAAATATATTTATAAATGATCCAAAATACTTAATAGTTTAAATTTTTTTATGCATTTATAGCTATTGCTTAGTAAGATTTACTATTTCATTTGAAATGGAATTCTTTAGCAGATTTATTTCATTTGTTAAGATTTACACAGCTAATTAACTTAATATGGATAATGAATTTAAAGGAATGATAAACAAAAGACTTTTATTAAAAAATTGAGTATTCAAAAACAGAAAATTAAACTAAATTATTATATATATATATTTAATAAAAATACAATAAATTGGGAATATTTCAAATTCTAGCTGTTCATATTGAAATTCTAAAGTCTGATTTCTAAAGTTTTGAATAAAATTTTAAATGTGTATTTTCTAAAATAATCGCTAACTTAAATATTCAAATATTTCTTCTTTTACAAATACGTAGGTATTATTTTGTTATATGAAACATTCGCATAAAATATTTAAGTTAATATATATAAAGTTTATTTAATAAAGTGCAAATTCTGATATGTAGTTTGAGTTCAAAGTTAAATTAAATATGCATGGAAAACGTGGTTTTGATAAAAATACCAAATCAAGCAGAAAATATATTTTGATATTAAATCAGAAGTTGTAAACATTCAATTAAGTAGAATTTCTGCTTGCAAAGTAAATTTAATTCTGCAAGGAACACAAGACTTAACAGTCCCATAACAGTATTTGAATTATTTCAAATTTATCAAACGTCATATAGGTGTAAATAGCCTCTTTGATGATCCAAATTTAATTGTAGTTTCCTAGAATTTATCACTTGGGAGGCATTATATTTTGCAAAATAATAATTTCAGGCAACCAGAAGGAAAGACTATGTCAAAATTATTGCGTGTTCATAATTCCTAAATAAAATACATTACATTAAACAAGGAAATCCATAATTCTTTATTAGTTTTAGCTTTTAAGTATTGTCGGTTGAGTAACTTTATGTATTAATTAAAAAGTTGAACAGTCTTTGAACGTTTTATTTGTTCTTGTATATAATACATAATTATAAGTTACAAAGAATATCTTGATATTGGTGGCTACTTCGAACTCTTGAATGGCTTTGATATAATGGATAATATTATGGCAGAAGTCTTCTCGTTGTGATTCGTAAAATTACTGTTAATTTTATCAAATACCATATAAGTACCCGAATGAATTTCTATAACATGTATATCGATGTACGAATGAATATAAGTGTATTATTACCAATAAATATTTTTGGTTGCAGCAACTTTTAAATAACATTGATTTTGTGACAGAAATGTGTTGCACAGCACAGACGTTGCGGGAACGTGAATTTGAAACGAACTGGTTGCATGGACGTATATAACAATGCATACAGCAAAATAAATAAACACACGCAAGACAATATTACTACCACAAACATAATGTATTACATTACAAAACATGTAATTACTAATGTATTCAATATGATCAATTGCTTTATAAACATCCTATATACNTAAAGTCTGATTTCTAAAGTTTTGAATAAAATTTTAAATGTGTATTTTCTAAAATAATCGCTAACTTAAATATTCAAATATTTCTTCTTTTACAAATACGTAGGTATTATTTTGTTATATGAAACATTCGCATAAAATATTTAAGTTAATATATATAAAGTTTATTTAATAAAGTGCAAATTCTGATATGTAGTTTGAGTTCAAAGTTAAATTAAATATGCATGGAAAACGTGGTTTTGATAAAAATACCAAATCAAGCAGAAAATATATTTTGATATTAAATCAGAAGTTGTAAACATTCAATTAAGTAGAATTTCTGCTTGCAAAGTAAATTTAATTCTGCAAGGAACACAAGACTTAACAGTCCCATAACAGTATTTGAATTATTTCAAATTTATCAAACGTCATATAGGTGTAAATAGCCTCTTTGATGATCCAAATTTAATTGTAGTTTCCTAGAATTTATCACTTGGGAGGCATTATATTTTGCAAAATAATAATTTCAGGCAACCAGAAGGAAAGACTATGTCAAAATTATTGCGTGTTCATAATTCCTAAATAAAATACATTACATTAAACAAGGAAATCCATAATTCTTTATTAGTTTTAGCTTTTAAGTATTGTCGGTTGAGTAACTTTATGTATTAATTAAAAAGTTGAACAGTCTTTGAACGTTTTATTTGTTCTTGTATATAATACATAATTATAAGTTACAAAGAATATCTTGATATTGGTGGCTACTTCGAACTCTTGAATGGCTTTGATATAATGGATAATATTATGGCAGAAGTCTTCTCGTTGTGATTCGTAAAATTACTGTTAATTTTATCAAATACCATATAAGTACCCGAATGAATTTCTATAACATGTATATCGATGTACGAATGAATATAAGTGTATTATTACCAATAAATATTTTTGGTTGCAGCAACTTTTAAATAACATTGATTTTGTGACAGAAATGTGTTGCACAGCACAGACGTTGCGGGAACGTGAATTTGAAACGAACTGGTTGCATGGACGTATATAACAATGCATACAGCAAAATAAATAAACACACGCAAGACAATATTACTACCACAAACATAATGTATTACATTACAAAACATGTAATTACTAATGTATTCAATATGATCAATTGCTTTATAAACATCCTATATACTTTAGAAATTTGGTCATAATTTTGGCAATTATAAATTCAAGTGAACAATTTCAATTTTGAATAGAATTAGAAAAAAATTTTTTGATGCTACAAAAAAGATTATAAAGTAAAAAAGAGTTTTACTAATTTTGAAACAATTCTAAGTAAGTTCTTACATTTTTGCAAAAATATTTCTTACATTGCTTTGAGTTGGTGTAATTAAAATTATTTGTAAGTTGAATTTTTCCCTATTTCAACAAATAGGAATAATATCATTTCTTGGTGTTCATGTACTATAATTGGAAAGACATGCACATTTTCCTGGTTTAGCTGTTATTAAATACTAAATAAATTTAGTTGACTTTTGGAAATTCAATGAAAATTCAACGTTGCCTCAGCCAAAATTGTTTATTGGGTATCTGCGTGTACAGAGGTTGCCGATAGACTAGAAATCCTTGAAAAATTACACAAACATGAATTGATTACCGATTTTTAATTAATGGAATTTATTTTGGATTGAAATTCTATTGAAATCAGGTTAGAATTTGCATAGTCAAAAGAAGATATTTTGCAAAATTCTTAGAAATACTAAGACATGATTTTCATCCAAGTTTTTGCAATATATGAGAGTCAAATTTTCTCAATGAAAATATAATAATAATATGATAATATATATTTCTTTCTAAAAAATTTTGAAATAAAAAGGAAATTCTTGTTCTGAACGGATCTGATTGCAGTTTCCATGTAATTGTAAATTTAAAAATATCTATAGCTATTTATTATGAATTTGTACTTACTGGAACTATTCATATTACAGAAAGAAATACACCTCTATATATCTATCGATCTATCTTATTATTATTATTATTATTATTATTATTCCTATTCCCTTACAAATGATTTTACAATTGTAAATAGGAAAAATAATGTATCTCTTTTAATAAGTTTATAAAAATAATGAATATTCATCTTTGTTAATACATCTAATTGCTGCTGGAATAAATGTCTTTCTGCACAAATTTTGTGTGATAATGTTGATCGTAAAATTGTTCTTGTTTTCTATGTTGTACTTTTAGGAAATCCTTTATTTAACGGATGATTGATATTATATAATATCTTTTTTGAAGTTTTCAGAAACTGTGTTTTAAATGCTTTGTTTATTATAGAAATTAAGTGTTCTTTGTTTAGTTTTGATATTGTAGCGAAAAATGTAATAGCTTTCTTGATAATCTTGATTTTTTCTATATATATATATGCACATAGTATATAATATTTTGTTTATATATAAATATTTGAAAATTGAAATTAGTAATGGTGCTAGAAATAGAATAAACTAAATTTAAACTTGGAATGGATATTGTGTTTAATCTTCAAATACTCTCTGAATGAGACACTCATTATAAATAATTAGAATGAATGCAAGTGTGCATTTTGCCATCGCCTAGTTAATGCTCACTAAGCATTAACAATAATTGCTTTAATTAAACAAATGCATTCGGGATATAATTAAGAATTGCATCGCCGTCCTTAGAACTTGGGAGCTAAGGAAATATCATTATGTATGTACATTTTTAATTTAACACATTATCAACTGAAAAAACATGGAACTTATGCAATTTTATACTATCTCCCCTCAATGTCGACAAATGTAAAAAACAAGTGAATGCGCTATTTCCTTAAACTAATAATAATATTCTAAAAATTGTTTGGAATTTTTGACAAATTTTTGGACAATGGAAGTGTGATTGCACTTGGAACACTTTTTGGGAAATTATCCAAAATTATCTACAACTTCATTGGATCGTTTTAAAATATTTTCAAAAAATTTTAGCTGTTAATTTAATATAAATCAAAGAAAACTAATGAAATATATATATATATATAATGCTTTATAAAATATATAAAAGAAATAACCTTATAGAAAAGCCCTTAATCAAATTTCTAATTTTTGGAAATTTCAAAATGTAACTAAATATTAATTATGTAACTGAATATTAAAAATAATTTCTTCATGAGTATTTTTATAAATATAAAAAAAGTGCCTGTTTATTCATTGTACCAAATGAATTTTTCAATTTCCAAAGAATATAATCTTAAAAATTTGTTTAGTTTCCTAATAGTAAACTAAAATCAGTTTATCCATGTTTATATTCCCTATTATCATCATAAATAGTTGCTAATACTTAATTTTGTAGTTCTGCACTCGCTACTTAGCATTTAGTTTCAAACCATTTTTTGGGTTTTAACTACCTCTGTCACAAAAAACTGCTGCATTTAATTTAAAGCTTCTTGTCTTTGCATGAAATAAGTGATTGTCATTCTGATTTTCTTGGGAGCATAGCTTTCCGATAATGTAAAATTGTTTTGAAAAAAAAGTTTCTAAAAAAGGTTATAGCAATTATAATTTCCTGGAAAAGTAATATTATTTTAATTTTGACCGCCTGGAAATTTCAACATTAGATTTTGGGACACTTTTTGACATGTTCTGCTAAAATAAAAAAGCTAGAATATGTGATATAAATAATTCAAATGAATGCCTCATCCGCTTCCCACAAATACTTAAGCGAGAATAAGTTACTTTCACACCTCTTACATTATTTACGTTTGCATTTGGTGTTCTAGATTGCTACAAATCTCTTAAATGAATCATTTAGCACTATAATCACATGCTGAAAGCATAACTTTAAAAAATCAAATTTGAAAAAGTTTCTAAAAATGTCACCAATGTATGTTGTCTTTGCTCAAACTCTGAAATGTCGTCTACCAGCTATAGCAACCTTAGAACCTTTCCTAATTTGTTTTGCAATACAATTATGTTTTTAGTATGTTTTTATGGAGCTAAATGATTCATTTGGGATATTTGTAGCCATCCAGAAAGCCGAAAACAATCGTAAATAGTTTAAGAGGTGTGAAAGTGACATAATCTATTTAAAATTCTGGAGAGAAGCGGATGAGAAATTCTGGAGAAATAATTGTACCACACATCCTAGCTTATCTTATGTGAACATGTTAAAAAGTGTCCCGAAATTCGATGATGGAAAGCCCAGTGACTAAAAGTTTAATAATCCTCGTTTTCAAGCGAATTAATATCCCTATAACATTTTTTTCAAAACAATTTTACATTTTCTGAAAGCTATTATCCCGAGATCAAATCGCGAAAATCAGAATCGTGATTTTCCCTCAAAGCTATCTAGCTTTAAATCAAATGCAGAAGTTATTTTGCGACAGAGGAAGTAACAGTTTGAAATCAAAAGATGTTATTTTTGACCGAATTTTATATCAATATATGCATTTTTTTGAAAAATATATATCATAAGATGCATTTCCTTACCAAAATGTATATCAAAGGGCCACAAAAATTTGCAAACAGTTTGCAAACATTTTGCAGCATTTTGCAAATTTTTCAGCACAAAATCGTAATAATATTAATAGTGTAATAATAATAAACTATTTGCTTAAAAAATTTAGTGTGAAAGAAAACCTGAGCCGTAATTAAAAATATTAAGCAACTTATTTATAATCTATTTTGGTATGTTTGCCACCCATATCAGCTATACCGATGCTTTAAAAACGAATGTCATTTTGAATTACTAGTAACATTGTTGCTGTAGATCAATTACAGAGGGAAGATAAAACTTCCAGCTTTTCTTAGCAAAACCTTTGAAAACTTACTGTTGTTTCTGGTAAATGCAGAGACATTTTAAGATGATGGACGTACATATTTTTGCAACAATTGATGTGTTTTCAACAAATAGTTTCATCTTTATTGTTATTTTGTTGCTATATAAGTATACTGTACGAAATTTTCTATCTGATTTTTGGCTAAAACAGCCAAATATATAAATCAAAAATTGTTTGAAATTCTGCTTAGGACCGTAACACGTTTTGCTGGAGCCATTGAAAAACACAAACTGCGAATAATATTTTAGAGAAAGAAATTCGACGAAGGATGGGGATAAGAAATTGACGTAAATAGTAACACTTCACAGAAAAAAATGCAAATTAGAAGACGATCATGATTTTGTAAGGGTGTCACGTATGCAAATATTGCGACGGATCACTTATCATTTGACGTTATCGAAATGCAAAATATTATTGCAGTAGAAAATTTCTCTTTTTCAAAAATCGCTTTATGAACCATATATAA
>CABFPE010000328.1:759877-773563 GCA_900660155.1 Hofstenia miamia | reverse complement strand
TATTCATCTTTTTTGTTTAAGCTTGGTTCCTTTAATTCTATATAAATTGATTCAATGATGCTTAGTTGAAAATTATCAATTGCCTTGGATAAAATTTTATATGTAAATTTCATATTACAGTTCTTTAAATGATCAGAGATGGTCGAATGAATTTTGTGTTCTTTAATTCTTAATTGTAAATTCCTTGACGTTTTTCCAATGTATTGTGCACCACAGTTGCAAGTTATTTCATATATTACTTTGGAAATGTTTTCGGTCTTGGTTTCTGTTTTTAGTCCTATTATTAGGTTGTAAAGAAAGTTCTTGCGGTTTTTAACCATTTACTTTAAACAAACATAACTCCGCTTAGAATAAACTTTATTAATCGAAATAAGAACCATTACAATCAACACATTTCTGCCAACGAGAAATAAGTTTATTTATGCCGCTTGAGTAGAAGTCCGGCTCTCTGGAGGTCACGAAAGCGTTGAAGGCGTTCTTGGCATTGTCTTGGTTTTTGAAACATTTCTCGCGGAGGAAGTTGTCTAGATGCTTGAAAAAGTGGTAGTCGGTGGGCGAGAGGTCCGGTGAGTATGCTGGATGAGGCAGAGTCTCGTAACCCAATTCGTTCAACTTCTGCAGGGTTGGTTGTGCAACATGCGGCCAGGTGTTGTTGTGGAGGAGAATTGGACCCCTCATATTGACCAATCTCGGGCACATACGTCGGAGCTTCTGGTGCATTTCGTCGATTTGTTGGCAGTACTTCTCTGCCGTAATCGTTTCGCCCTGATTCAGAAAACTGTGATGGATGACACCGGCTACAGACCACCAAACAGTCACCATAACCTTCTTTTGGTGAAGTGCTGGCTTCGGGAAGTGCTGTGGAGCTTGATCGCGGTCCAGCCATTGACCCGAACGTCGTCGATTGTTGTAGAGGATCCATTTCTCATCACACATTACAATTCGATCGAGAAATGGGTCGTTATTGTTGCGCAGAAGGAGCGCAGACGACACCTCAAAACGACGCTTTTTTTGATTTTCGTTCAGTTCGTGAGGCACCCATTTATCGAGCTTTTTTGACTTCCCTATCTCTTTCAAGTGGTTGGAAATTGTCATAGGCGTTACACCTAATTCTGCAGCAAGCACTTGAACAGTTGTGCGTGGATTGGCGTTGACTAAAGCTCTCAGTTGTTTGTTGTCAACATCGGATGGCCGACCACTACGCTCGTCATCTTCAAGGCTCTCCTCACCGCTGCGGAATTTCTTGAACCACCATTGTGCCGTACGTTCGTTAGTGGTCCCTGGGCCAAACGCGTCGTTGATATCGCGAGCTGTCTCCGCTGCTTTTCGGCCTAGCTTGAACTGTAACAAGAAAATCGTGCGAATTTGCCTTTTGTCCATGCTGTTTGAAGTCCTAAAAAATGGAAAATTATTTTTAAACAAAATCACCACAATGAATAGATGACATATAACATTAACGGATTATAAGCAAATTTTATTTCAAAACATTAATACATCGTTTACAATATAAGTAACAAAAACCGCAAGAACTTTCTTTACAACCTAATATATGAAACTTGCTAATTTTATTGGTCTTTGTAATAAAGCCTATCTACTAAAATGAAAAAGATAATTACATCATATCTCTCAAAGTTCTACTATCTAGTTACTTGTTTGAGAGAAAGTGTATATTATGTGTAAAGTATACACCCATTGCTAATTGACATTTAATAAACATAAATTTCAAATAATAAGACAAACTCACAGAATATCATTGTTCATTGTAGATGTAGAGGTGTTTGGTTTAGCACCAGCTCCAAACTGGTTATCATCATATTTTGCCATGATTTGATCAACATGAGCTTCAAAGTTTTTGGACCATTTCTCAAATTCCATCATAGGTGAATTCATTTGTTCAGATGGTATGTCAAAGCTAAAAATATAATTTTAAGCAAATGTATAAAAATATTAATAATAATAAATAATCACTTACATCTCCATGTCAAAGGAAACATTGAGTTCATCTTTATAGAGATTTGCTTCTATAATTTCAGAAAACTGTGAGTTCCACTGAGAAAGAAATTCTTGTGGGTTCCTTGAACAAAACATTTTTAAAAAACATTGAAATGAAACAAGACTGTTTATAGCAAAATTCAATAATTGAATGAATAAATTTCTTTGATTGACATATGGAAAGTTCACCAATGTTTTTATTTACATACTGTCTTCAAACATCCTCATAAATATTCACTTATTATTTGAAAATATATGATTTTCACAAAGTGTTGTATATTTAAGAATTTTATTACATTTTCCAACAATAGATTTCAATGTGCATTGTAAATATCATGGTAAAAGTTGATATTTGACTAACTAAAATTTTATGGATTTTCACAGAAAATTGTATATCAAAGAATTTTATTACATATTTGGACAATGGATTTTATGTACCTTATAAACATATTGGTAAAGTTTGATATTTGATTAACTAAAATTTTTGTGGATTTTCACACAATAATTAGTTTGCTACTAAATGATTGACAGTAAATCTGTCAGTTTATTTTTAATCAGTAGAAATCAAACTCTTGAATTAATATACCAAAGACAGAAACTAAACATATAAGGGATAAATTTATATACTGGAGGCAGAAACTTAACACATGAAGGGTTTCACAGAATACTTTGTTACTAAATAAATGACAATAAATCTGTCAATTTATTAAATTTTTAAATCCATGGAAATTGAACTCTCGATTAAATCTTGAAATAAAACACATATTTTAGAAAAAGTATTATTCATGAATTGATTGCTTACATAAATGTCTATGTGTATAAAATGAATGGGTATCAATGCAATCATTCACTATTTTTCAGGAATATGACCAGCAATCAATATCTTAAACACAGCTATGAGTACATTTTATGTGAATTTGCAATTATCAAGCAAAAGATGATCATTTTGAAGAACATTGTAAGGATTATTAACCATGAAAGTGTATTGATAGGTGGGAACAGAGTTTTACATATCCAATTTCAAGTATCTCCAGCCCAATGCACTTGCAACACTTGTTGGGGTCTAAACCCTTGCATTGACATTGACACTACAAATTTCAATTCACCTGGAACAAGTCTACCACATACAATGGAAGCAGGTGAAATTTTAAAGAAAAATATCAATACAATTCATGTGGAAGGATTTCCAATAGACTTTGTTATTTCAAAAATCTTTTCTCTTATTGATGGAGGCATTGAAGAAGATGATAGAGTGTTAATTTTCTTTGATCACAGACATTGTGTGGAATATAGTTTAATATCATGTGAATAAATGTAGATAGTTTTTGTAATGCATTAATATATATTTACCTCTCAATCATATATATGAGAATTGTTTCAAGATTACACATGTAAAATTGTTTTAGAAAAATATCAATTTAATTGTTGATCAAAGACTAGTAAATTTTTTATTCTCAAAACTTGTACATGTATACTTGTTACAAGGTACATGAAAACATTAGCAAAATTAGTTGCTACAACTGCATCCAATCAATCACATAAATGATACCACCACCCAAACAACCTTAAACATTGGTGATGATACCTCAATGTTGAATATTTTTTACTTAAAATTAAATTATTTAGTTGAAATTGACCATTTTGAGTAGTGACATCTAGTAAAATTTGAAATTATTCTCTTGCCTAAAATTATTGGCTTCCAGCCTTAAGATCTTGCAAAGTTTATTGGTTCTCAATTTTAATTGGATCACTTGATTTTTGGAGTATAAAAACCTACTATTCTTTTGAAAAAATTATTATACGTCTTAAAACAAAAACATGTGTGATGATGAAAGTTATAAACGAAGTAAGCTTTTCAAAGCACTTGAAGATGTGGGTAATAACCCATCTGGCACTCGAATATTGGCTTATGACATCCAAATTGGAGAGTGGTGAGTGATTAAAGATGCATTGAGATGGAGACGAAGTATGGTCAAACTGTGAAGATCAAGCTTGATNCTTAAGATCTTGCAAAGTTTATTGGTTCTCGATTTTAATTGGATCGCTTGATTTTTGGAGTATAAAAACCTACTATTCTTTTGAAAAAATTATTATACGTCTTAAAACAAAAACATGTGTGATGATGAAAGTTATAAACGAAGTAAGCTTTTCAAAGCACTTGAAGATGTGGGTAATAACCCATCTGGCACCCGAATATCGGCTTATGACATCCAAATTGGAGAGTGGCGAGTGATTAAAGATGCCATAGCGATGGAGACAAAGTATGGTCGAACTGTGAAGATCAAGCTTGATCACAACGAGTATTTCTTCTTACCGAGAAGGTACGCATGCCAAATAACAAATGAAGACGTACCTTTATTAGTTGGTGGTCAGGTGACGAGGCTTAAATGCTGTGGTCAGACTGTAAAACTTTCTTTTGTTTAGTGTTTATATGTCTATGTTGTTGAATGTATATATTCCTTTCCACTTGTGTTTTATTATGTAGGCATGTAGAATACTAGATCCTATTATCATTATTTTAACTTCACCCATTTATTTTAACTAGATGGTTTATGTAATTAAAACCAGAATATTATACATATAGATTATTTTTCGGTATATGTATATGCATTTAGCTTTAGTCAGCTAAGAATGCTGTTGGCACTTCCATTGATGTGGAGCATAGACCAAAGATTAAAAAACAAGAAATATTTAATGTAAACATGTTTCGAGTGTCTCCACTCATCGTCAGTACAAAAAATCTAAAATATATATATATATATTTATTTTGTTTAAAAATAAATTTTACTTAATAAGCAGTCTTTGTTTAATACAAAACTAATTTTTAATTACTAATACATGTCTTATTAAAAATCACATTTTTAGTAAAGAGAGAGTAATTAATAATGAGTTAGAAAATTACAATATTTGTATAACGTTTTCATTTTAAGGAAAGTAATTAATAAATCGATCAAAATTAATGTGGACTTGCTAACGTAACAAGTTATTTAGTTATATCTGACGCATATTTTAAAACTGAATTATTCGATAATCTCGTTTTGCAGAAAATTCATCGATACAATATACTTGCATAAAATGTTACCTATTACAGCTAGAAAAGATGTGATGGGTGCAAAAAACCGCCATATTTTAGTAATTAACATAGAAAGGCATTAACTGTAAGCAAACTGTAAATTATATTCCAATAACAGGCGCTAGAGGCGTCAATTAGGTAGTCTGAATTATTACATAACACAACATTCCTTCTTGCTCTTATGTAATCAGTAATTCTGTCTACAATTTTCACATTAACATGACATTTAATATTCTCATATACATAGTGCTATTAGAAATTTTAATACACATATGCTCCATTCATATCTGAAATTGTAAATGCTAAATTCAAACTACACTATGAATACTTTTCAATTGTGTACTTTCTTTTCAAATAAACCAATCCTTTTGCAAATTACAACTGAAATTTTTTAAATGTGTTTTGTAAATTTTCCAATACAATATCATATTATATTTTAAAAAAGTCATATCAATATTATCTGCTCCACTATGCAAACATATATATATATATATATATATATATTATATATATATATATATTGTGTATATATATATGTATATGTATGTATGTATATATATATATATATATATATATATATATATATATATATACATACATACATATAGAGTATATAGTTTATTTAATAATGAAATTTTTAGCTGATGTCATACTTTTAAATAATTCTCTCGGTGAACTTAAGCTGCTTTGCTGACACTTAAAATAGTTACTGGGAATATTCAATCCTATATGTTCCATTGACGTTGTATTCATTTGAGACACCCAACTGTTTTTTCAACATTTCAACAATGCAAATAAAGAAAATTGCACTAATTGCTAAAGGAAACCATGCTAAGTTTTTATTGGAGCTAAGTTTTTCCATTTTAAAGGATTGAAGCATAAATGATATTTTCAAAGTTTCAGAATTGTTTTCATATATTTATAGGTTAGAATATTTTCACAACAAATTCATAAAAGAAATTAGCAAAAATTTGTTTTCCAATTTGAAATTTAAATTGTCATGCTTTGATTTGGATAGTGATTTTAAGAAATTCCAGCAATTATTCTAATAATATCATACTGACATGCAATCAACTGAGAAAACTGAGCGAATTGTGTTTGATCCCTGTTTGGGAACATGTGACAAACGATGTAAATTTATGAACGATCTTTGCTATTTCTAGACTCATTTTCATTAATTTTTTTCCTACAACAAATTAGCGTTATAAAAATTCTTTATCAAAAAGAATGCACTTCAAAAAAATTAAATATTTTAAGCAATGAACAATCATTTATAAACTATTTTAAGACACTGTTGAGTTCTTTGAAAATACTCTCCACCCCGTCAGAAATTCTATGATATGTTAGTTTTCCAAAAGTCTTCACCGTCTATACACCCGATACTGGATTGCTCCTTAAATGATCGCTTAACCCTCTTGGTTGGTGATTAATTTTTGAAGCTTGTTTTGAAGAAACCTCAATCACAATTAACAAATCCGCGAAAGTCTGCATNCTTCAAAAAAATTAAATATTTTAAGCAATGAACAATCATTTATAAACTATTTTAAGACACTGTTGAGTTCTTTGAAAATCCTCTCCACCCCGTCAGAAATTCTATGATATGTTAGTTTTCCAAAAGTCTTCACCGTCTATACACCCGATACTGGATTGCTACTTAAATGATCGCTTAAACCTCTTGATTGGTCATTAATTTTTTAAGCTTGTGTTGAAGAAACCTCAATCACAATTAACCAATCCGCGAAAGTCGGCATTCACCGGCATGAAAATATGCTTGCAATTTTAAAATTTTAGATTCATTATTATTTTATTATGATTTTTATAAGCTAATTTTTTGGTATATATATATATATATATATGTATATATATAGCCATAAACATTATACAGAGCCCACCAGCAACACGCCTATTCAGAATGCTTAACAGTTGCAAAGATTAATGTTTTTAAATAAATAAATAATATGTTGAAAAGAACCAGACACAAAAGCATGATTTTCTAACAGTACCAAGTGCATTATCTATAACGTAATGAAGCCATCCAAAATAGGTTAACATTTTGCTAAAATAATCAATCGCTGCAATGCATTTTTTCATCTTAGTTCATAATATGTTAAACAAAAAATGTTTAATTTAATTCAAAAAATAGCATAAGAAAAATTGCCGCTTTAAATGTATAGACGAAACACTTCACACAATATTAATGTACTTAGCAATGTATATACAAAGAATACTATGATATAGTAACGTTACGTAGTCTTCATTTAGCAATTATCTATAGCTTTACATAAGCATACAAATATATCAGTAAAAGCTTAAATGTTTCTGAATACATGAATTACTTTGCGTTGAAAAGGGTTCGCAACAGTCACTCGACTGCCCAACACTTTCTAATGAGCACGTGGGAAGCAGAATGTTATCAAGGATGGAGGAATGTGCTAGATTGCTGTTGAATTCAAAGTACCCAGGGAAATTTGTAAATAACTTGAAGCCTCAGGTCAACAACTTTAATCAACGCCTTGTTGTTGCACCAGATCTTTCACCTAGATTACGTTCTGAAATAAGACATAATATTGCATTTTTTGATTTTAATAAACTTAAATGGATTTTTTTCAAAGTAATTTGGGATAAATTGATTGAATTAATCCTTAGGAGAATTTGACAATTTTTAGTATATATCCAAAAAAGCTAAAAAAATTCAAATTGTTGAGGCATTAGTTGAATTCATTTCTATCGCATAAAGGTTTAAATAGATTGCAAAGACTTTTACATGGTGTGGTTTCCATAATATGCAAAAAAATTAATAACAGTAACTAATAGTATTCAATCTTCATTGAACAATTTAAGCAAAATAGTTCATAACAAATAATGTAATGCGGATTGCTACACAATTCATTGTGAGATTTTTTGACGCGAACTACCGCAAACGATTTTTCCAATATTATTTATCCAGGGTTTTCAATGATTAAATTTGCTAGTAAATTTCATCGCTACATGATTGCAAACATAGCAACTAAAATTCAAAATCTTGCCAATCGAACGAATTGTGTTCGCCTTTTGCTAGACAAATGAATTTATGCTTTCAAAAATTGCATGCAGTTTGTCCCATGAGATCCTCAACAATCTCAGGGATAATTATTTTCTTCAAGGACTTTTTCTTCTCATCTCTTGAGAGGAGAATTAACAGCGTCCACTGGGCGTGCAATGACTAATTAAGAGCTTCGATTGTCTGGCATAATGATTATTTGAGTGATGCTTGGATGTGCATGTATCTCTATCTTCTATTTCATGTTGTAGGATTTGAAAATTTATTTTCCTTTTATGCTAAAATTTTTCTGCATTTTCAATTGTTCATCACTCCCAGAGCTTTATCTAATGCAACGTACAAATTGAATAATCTCTGCATAAATGCTATAACTTGAAAAATTTTTGAGAATGCATGTATTTAATAACAATTTTGTTAAAACTCTGAGTCAATAATGACTTATTTAACAGTCAGAGAGCCGTTCTTGATTCCTTAATACTAATGGATTTGCAATTGCAGTTAGAGATGACAATTGAAATTCACTAATAATAGAAAACAATCTGCGTGATCAAACCCAACAGTAATAATTTTGAAAGGAGAGATTTGTGAAATAACTTATTTTAGCAAATTGTTAGTGATGTGAATTAAGGTATCAAATTTTGTTTGTGATATTTTATGTATCTGAGTTTGAAAAAAAATAATTTTGTATACTGATGAAACATCGAAATATTCCAAAAAATAATTTTATTTTGAATTGTTTCAATCTCATTTATGCTAAAAGGGGAAACAATTGAATTCAAAATAAATCTGCAGCCGTCAACCAACTTCGAAATAGTAACTAGATTGAAAGAACATTAACTTGAAATTAACAGCTTCAGAGGCAAATAATTGTTTTTGAGGGCATGCCTGTGTAATGAATGAGGTGATCTTTATTCAATTAGGACACGGTTTTACACCTTTAAACTCTGCAGCATTTACGTAAATTTACTAACAATTTTGAATTTCATTAAAGGCATTTAGCCTTTAATATATTATCTAAGTTATATAATCTATTTAATTGCATATTTTTAGGCTTTGTGCTGCTAATAATGAGCGCAAAAATTTTGAAGATAAATTAAATGCCTTGCAAGTAAAAGAAACCGAACAATTTAAAATCTGTGATTTATATAACACTAGCCCTTGAAAATCAGTACAAAGTTTTGCTGTTTTAAAGTATTTATGATGGCAATATTTTTACAAACATAAAGTGAATTGCATATCACATCTGGCGAGAACATTTATTAATAAAGCAAATTTTGCATACCAAACAGACCAATGAATAACTGAAAGACTCTATAACTGTTCACTAATAAAATATTCTTATTTTATTTTTCCTCTATATAATTGAAGGAGATTCTAAATGTTGCTGTGAAGAAATTCAGAACTAAGAGAATTTAAGAAATGTGTGAAATCTGTGATTTAGTACAATTATATAAATACTTCGAAAATTTTTGGAGCAACAGAGGATTGAAAGGTGCAAGCTTGGCATAATTAAATATGAAAATGTATTTTTTAAATACCGTACATGGAATGCAATAGTAATATCAAAGTATTTCATGATAGCCAATATATGAAAAAAGATTGGCATCCAATCAACCAAATCATTGATGTTTTTCAATTCCTTCACTATGATGCATGACACTAAATACTTAAAAATCTTTAGACTGCATATTTATGCAGTTACATAATAGGTTGAAGCTTTTGCTTGACAATATTACCCTATATTTATGATGTGATTCATATTTTTGAGATTTGTAGGCTATTTTAAAGCCAAAAAATATTTATTTCAGTCAATATGGTTTTCACGATTTCTTTGAAATGACCCTACCAAAAATGTTTGAATTTTTGCCAAAACGCTGGGAAAATGATGCCAACAGTTTGGATAATTTTTGCTTCATTTGATGTTGAATTTGGCGAAAATATATATCTCTTAAGAAACATTTTGGCAATAAGTTGCATATCTATGGGCTTAAAATTATAACAAAACACCTTCATTTTTCAATCAGTTTGATTATTGATAAGCAAACTGTTGCAAGCATAAATTATGGGTTCAAACTTAAAATCAAAACTGCCATTTGTTTGTACATTAAAGTACGATAGTAAGTGATGATTTCTCAACTATATATGATGACAATATGTAGATAAATCTGGCAAAACAGAATTTGTTTATCATCGAAAAACTAACCAAGTTTTTGAAATGGAAAATTATATTTTGCTTAGAGTTAAAATACTCGCTTGTTGTATTATTGTAGGGTAAAAGATAATCACAAATAAAAAATTTGGAATATTCATTCTAGTTGTATATTATGAATTTAAGAATTTGGAATTTTAATAGCATTTTTTCTTTTTAAATATTTTGGTAATATGAACAAATTACAGAAATGTATAAACCAATACCGCTGAATTTCTACAATAGTCCATTTTGTGGCTGTGCGAGTTTTAACCATATTTTGGCAAATAGGTGATAATTATCACTTCATCTGATAAACATTAAAATCCTTAAAGAGGGTGACACGTCAAGTCTGCCTCAACAAGGCACAAGAAAGACTATCCCACGGTATATTTCAATAGTTCATTGCATAGTACGTTGCACTTGTCATACAAGTGGTACCCAAGTTTCAGACATGAACAGCTAATAACATTCTTGCTTCCATTGATCACAATTGGCGGATGCTTGAATTCACTACAAATTAAATCAACGAATGGCCTAAAAATCCCTAGTGCTACATATATATCCAAACAACACATTTTTTTGGCTCTCTTCACCCTATTACTTAACGCAGTCATGTGTTCAAGACTCGAAAAGTTTCACTAATATTCTACAAGTGAAAGAATCAAGATTACTCCAGCATTCGACAGATTGATCAGTGGGTAATTAATGCAAAAATCTAGCCTTGGAATCCCTAAAAGTTTGATTTTTTGCTAAATTGTAGAAAAAATTTTTTGCTTTTTGAAAAAAATATTGGATTATCTAGTATTTGGCAAAATGTTGTAAAAATTCTAACCAGTGTTTCAAAATATACTAAAGATTGCTTTAAAATACTTAATAAATTTGTTCGAAATGTAGACTAGCTACTTAAAGAAAATGAAAGACTAATGAATACATAAAACATATATATATATATATATATATATATATATATATATATATATATATTTATATATATATGTATGTTATTATAAACTGTTACTAATCATCAAGAAAATATCATTGAAAAATGAAATATATTAATAAACTGCTTGTGATCTTATTGGTTGTCACATTTTTTGAGTTTTATTGCTATGAAATTTCCTAAAATCCTTAAAAACATAATCATTTGCAAAAGTCTTTCATCAAAATTCTAAATTTAGAATAATGATATAAAATACGAATAGAAACTAATTTCAAAATAGAGTATTCAGAAATATAATTTGACATTAAAGGAAAATTACAAATATATAGCTAAAGACTTATATAATGAGATTTTAGATAATATCATCGCATGAACATGTATACCCTTTAATTGGCAATTTTGGCAAACATATTCCCGTCACTAAGGTTACAATTCAAGTTCTAGAAATGGCAATGATGTACTGCTAAACTATTAAGTGCTATTTGGCTTCGCAAGTACTCAAATTGAAATTTCATTGTGAATATGGAAATCTGGTTTTCTTGTGTTGACATTTCACATATGACAGGCTTAGTGCTTTCAACTGTCAAAATATGTTTCGAAATCTAATAAACATCTTTTCGTCAACATGTATATTAAAAATTCCTAAGAGTTGCAATATCATTCCAAGATAATTTGCTGCCAACCTTNATAGAATCTTTAATATACTATTAAATTATCCACCTCACAGTTGTCAATGGGGGTAGTTTCATTTGAACCATCCCGTGTTATCTTGGCTCATGCTCGGCCCGTTCAAGGGCAATAAATTCGGAACATTTCGGCAGTGATTTCAAACCCCTTAAACACCAGGGGTCCTAAGGTTCAAAAAGTTTTTTATGTGATACTGGGTAAAGAATTAACCTCAAACATTTTTGGAATTTCATAAGTTTTTATAGTTTCTTGAAAACAATTTTAAGCACTTGTAACTCACGAGTTCACAACCGGATAGGGCGCGGCTCGTATCTAGATCATGTCCCGCTATAGCGTGAATTTGTTATATACCGTATATTCCGGCCATTAAGTCGACTTTCTAGGCTCAGATTATACCATAAAATTTTGGGGGTCGACTTAATGGCCGGGGCAATATTCTTAAGCTTAATTTTTCAGGTTGAACAAGGAAATGCATGACGTGATGGTGGAAAAACCCGAAAGCTACTAAAACACAAACTTCAAGGNCGTATCTAGATCATGTTCCCGCTATAGCGTGAATTTGTTATATTTCTTCAACCCTGATGCCTTTGACAGGAATACCTATAACTCAACTGGTTTCGGATGCCTATCTATTAATATAAGGAAACAGTTGTAGTTCTGTTTTCCTCCCTTATGTTCTAAACCTTAGAATTATCTGATGTTTGGTGTGAAGTGTGTCCTTTCTTAAAAAATCGAAATTTTTAATAAATAGTCAATCTCTTTAAGTACTTCAGTCACAGGAATATACCTTATTATAAATTTTCGACAGTACGTCTGTGCCCATCCACCAATAGATGTGTCAATGACTCACAAATTCCAAATTTCCTAATAGGCTTATACAAATTTCTTTGAAAATGTGTAAAAAATTAATTCACTCATAAATCTTTTAAAATCCTAAAAAGCACACATTGGAAAAGGGCTTCCTCTCTCATTTATGTTTTGAAATTTTGCTCTGCCAGAGTTATTTTAGGTATCATAATCACTGACTTTGCGCAGGGAGATTCTTAATTGGGCTTGAGCAATCTAACTGTTTAAAGAAATGCTTGGGGGTAGCTGATACCCCATGGTATTAAAAAATCATGTATATCTGAACCTTAATTATGGGGCATAATTTTAATGAATTTTAAGAAATCGAAATTTTCCTCATAAAATAATTCGTGTTTTCAAATGCCTCAGCTAATGTAATTTTGAACAAATTTTCACAATTTCATGGGTGCACACTCACCAAAAATTTGCAAATTTGGAGGCATGTGAAAATTTAGAAAAAACGGCTTGTTCTTTTAAAAAGCTCACACGCTCTTTGAGAATAATCACTAATTGGCATTTTCAACATTGATTCGTCTTTGCTGGCTGCTGAAATACATTAAAATTTCAGTAAAATTTCATTTTGCAAACAGATTCTATTTGGTTAAAAAACGAAATATTAATGCATTGTATTTGTTTTTAGCTTGAAATATGAAATTTCAGTAAATTATTGCTCTAAAATCTCATTTGTGAATTACTATCTTAATAATCTGGATGTACAGTAATTATTATTAGAATTGCGCAGATATTCATTATATAAAATTCTAAAACGAGGCAAAGCTTAAAACAGATACAATCTTGATAACATTACATGAAAAAATTTCAGTTTTTAAAAAACAGGGGGAGGGGTGTTGAGCCCCTTTCCCCTAGGTTGGACGCCACTGCACTTCGGCTCACAAATATAATCATAGATTTTAATC
>CABFPE010000328.1:729827-743354 GCA_900660155.1 Hofstenia miamia | reverse complement strand
AACTTTTTCCACTCTGGACAACTCCGAGCATTAAGATCAACTATCAAAGAAGTAAATTTAAAGAAGAAAGAATTAAAAGTAAATTTTGAATGTTTACTTGAAAACTGTGCACAACATCAAGATTATATTTTACAATTACTATCAATTGATACCACAAGCAACAAAATCTAATAAAACACCGTCATGCAACAAAATTCAAAAAAGTAAATCCGAAATTGAAAATTTTAGTGTTAAAAACACAGTCATAAACCTTTCACATCGAACACTAACAAAAGATGAAGAAACTGCACTATCATTTGGTATGAACATGAGCTGGCCTAGCAAATTTAATGAGATAAAAGCCAGAATTGACGGAGAACATTTCTTCTATAATCTAATTCACAATGAAAAAATCTCAAATGATTGTGAAAACTGGCGTAGAGATTTCCAAAACTCCTAGACAGTTATCTTAAACAACCTCAAATACCAAGAAAAGCAAAAACTCTAATTAGATGCTTAAAAGAACTTTCTTCAGATAACTCAATATGTATATCCAAATTTGATAAAGGTAATGGAATTATACTGTTACATCATCACCCAGGCCGCGGATGTGCCTAATAACGTGGTATAGTTTAGATACGACTGCCGCAGATTCCACCAAGTGGGGTAATGAGTACTTTCATTCTCTCTTTTCTATCATAGTATTGTAATAACGGAGACTTAATTAAAGCTCCAGAACCAATACAACTATTTATCGCTATTATTTAGGTAGCATCTCTGAAAGTATCCTGAGAGAGCAAGCGGGCACACTTGCCCCAAGCAGAGTCTTAGAGACAGTTCGCAGACTTCCCAACAATTAGATTCCATTTCACCATTCTTTCCACTGCCACTTAGCTCAGTCTCACTGAAAGAGTTTTGTTATATGTGCCTTATTATGGTGTAATAAATACCAGCCACTATTCGACTTAGTTCTCATTCTCAATTCATATAGATTCAGTATGTAAATATTATGAGCTCACAACCGGATACTAACTGCCGTTTCGTAGTTAAAAGTAGTTAAAATTAATTAATATACAATTATGGCAGTTTCCTACATATAGTTAAAATATAAACATATATCGCAATAAGGGCTGACATGCACAACTGACACAACACTAGCTGCTAACAAATTAAAAAGGCTTCTACAAACTAATGCAGCTCCTAACCTACATGTAGTTAAAATATAAACAACACAGTCAACAATTTAGATCTAAAATAGCGTCACTAATAAATATCACAATCATCCTTACAGTGGCCTCTGGCCTTTCAAGCATTTATTACTATATGTCACACAAGCAATCGGTAGAGAGCTAAGCGATAGAGAAAAACATTCCTACATCTAGCCATAACCTAGTTGCATGTAATTATTGAGGCTGAAATCCATTTATGTTTCCCCTCGCGGAGCTTAATGTCCACATGCGATTTGTCAAAAGTTTTGCGACCAATATTTGCTTTTACAGTTTTGGCAAAATCATTCAAAGCTAATTTCTAATAAATTGATTCGAGTTTCTTAATTGGGTTTTATGTTTTTGTTTTATTTTGATTTTTTGTTGAATCGGATCTTTTATGCTACATGCCTCCCTCAGCTTGCGTGGATTTGAGCGTTGCTCTATTTCTGTGTTCTGGTATATCCACCTGTTTTATTAGGGTTTCCGCCTTGGTTCCAGGTTGCTTCCGCGAATTCGACTTGCTTTGTGAGTTTGAGTACTGCTTCTTTTTCTATTGCAACTGTGTCTGTGTATCTTATGGTTGTTGTTGTTTGGAGCGAATCTGTTATTGTGGTTATTTGTCATAATTCATTGATTTTCTTAGTGAATAGCGGTTAAAACTTCTTGTATAATTCCAATCCCCTTAGGCTGATCATTAGTGTCATTAGTGCATCAGCGTGACTTGTGTATGCTAGCTCTTCTTTTAAGTTGGTGTTGGGGTAGAAAAATTTGAATACTGACAGAAGGCTTTTTGTGTTTTGTACATTTTGTAGAAGAAGCTTATATTGCTTTGAATGTCTTCTTCGTTTATTTGGGTGGGATCGTTTTTGTCCATTCTGATCATCATTATTATTTCTATCCTTTTGCTTACATCGTAAAATCGATATTGTTTATTCCATATGTCTAACCAGACCAAGTCATTGACTCCTGAGAATAATATCACCGTTTGTAAGGATCTTTTTTCTATTTCATTATGCATTTCTTCCAGTTGTTCATGTATTGGTTTTTTGTCTGCATAGAGATCATATGGTGTTACATGCTCTTCAATGTAAATTCTTTCTTTGTTGTTTTCTGCTAGCATGATTGCTTTTGTCTTTTTATATGCATCAGAGCTTATAATGTGCTTTGCTTTTTCTTTGGTGTTTGTATGTTTTAAATTCATGGAGGTAACCTTTTGCGACCTTGCAATCTTTTGGTAGGCGCCATCTTGGTAGTAGCATTGGGATTGAAATCGTCTTTGGCAGTGTACATTTCAGCATTTTGGTTTCAATGCTTCTTTTGATTTCTGGGTAGCTTCCTGTTGTTATGGGCACTGTTGCTAATCTGCTTGTTGAGGGATAGTTCATTTTTGCATCTATTATCTTTTCCCAGAATCTTTGTGTGAGTCCTCGTCTTTTTATGTTTATTGTTGTGTTTGGGGCGATTTCAATTTTCGATGTTATGCACTCTATGTCAATTGCTAGTTGGTTATAAGGTTTCAAGAGTTCGTTGATTTCTGTTCTTGTAAATGCTTTAGTGAACATTACTTTCATGGTAGCGACAGTGTGGTTTTCTTTTTTTGGTTGATGTTCTCTTGTGATCTTTATTTCGATTAAATACCACTGGTCCTCTGTGTTGATCCACTCGATGTTGCTGGCAGGGCTTAGGTTTCCCCACTTTTCCATATTGATAGTATCTATTCTATCTTGTGTCTTTGGTGATAAGACGATGTTAGTTGATGTTAAGAGTTCGTCTTCACGCATCATTTCTGCCTGTGTTTTTGTCGTCATCTCTAGAACCTCTTCTGGTGTGCTTATTCTGGCTTTTGACATCTCTTCTGCTTTTTTGATAATCTTTGTGAATGAGCATTTGGGTGTTTCCTGTTTGAAACTTTCAGTTTCTTGTGATGTGATTTGCTCTATACTTTTTGTTTGTATCTGATGGAGTATGTTGATGGTGCTGCATATTTTCTTTTTGACGAGTTTTTTGGTTGTAAGCTATGGTTATTCTTCTACCTGTAGGAGTTTTGTTTCGGAGGTGCATTTTTTCGTGGGTTTGTCAAATAGAGAGAATTCATTAGGGCAGATTCCTGTTTATTTGCTATCATGACCATTGTTATTTTGCTAATAGGGTTTTCTTTTGTGATGATGCATAGTATATTTTTCTCGATGGTTTTTTGTGGTGTCTCTATCTTGTCAGGCGATGCTAGTTTTTTGGTAAGCCCTTTCAGTAGCCAGTTTTTTGTAACAGTGTTAATCTGTGAGAAGGCGATTTTGTGGTATTTTGCTTTCATCAACTGCATTCTGGTTCGCATTACAATTTGAGTACCTGTATTTTTGGCTATGTGTAGTTGTTTTTCGAATTTGTTGTTGTGTTCTTTATCTTTGTGATATAGATTATTGTGTCTGTATCAATGTTGATTTGCTCGATCTCTGCTATTTTGTGTTTGTTTTTCATGATATTTTGGGCTTTGAGCAGTGTGAAGTAAGTTTTCATTGAATACTGTGTGCACTGTGCTTCTGAAGTATGGTCTTTCTAGTGTTTCATTCATTCATTCCAGGTAACTGATTATAGTGTTTATCATGGGCTGATTCTCCTTGTCTAGTATGAGCGGTAAATTCATTTCATCCATTTTTGTTTGTTGTCATATGTGGCTCCGGGTTTCTGGTGATAGTTTTTTGTACGCATTGTATTTCATCTTTGTTTTAGCTATGAAATATGGATGTAGTTTCTTGCCGTCGATCATTGACATTTGTTTGCTTCTTTCAATCAAGCTTGTTGTTTGTTCTGACATAGAGTGGGTTAGCTCTGAAGTGGAATAAGTTTGCTCTGAGGGGGCATGTAGCATATCTTGAGTAATTGTGAGCGGTCTTCTGGTGCTAGTGCTCGGTTTGCATTCCATTTCAGAACCACTGCTTATGGGCTCCAGTTGCTCCCCTTTTCTCAGTTCCCTTTTAGAGTGTCCATTCACATTTGACCAGCTGTGGCGAGAGTGCTGCTTACATCTTCCTGCGATGGTTCTTTCATCCACGTGCCCTTTAATCAGAGGTGTGGAGTACTCAAAGGAAAGTTGGGACTTCATTTCTTACCTTTTGTTGGCGTGCTCTTTAATTGGCAGGGTGGACTACTCAGTTCATTAGGCACTCTGCTGATTGTTTTGCTCTCTTCACTCATCTCCTGGGGTTCGATTCACATTGCATCGCTCTTCTCTTCAGTGATCTCTTGCTCATCTTGTTGTTTGATATTCCTAAACTGAGTTATTATATTTAGGTCCCATGTTTCAGGGTTATAGTTAATGTTTTGTTTTGCCACCCTTTGGGGCATAGTTCTGGGTTGTATATCATCGTTGCTAATATTGTGTTGGAATTCTTCTTCAAATTCCTCTTCTGGTAGGCTGTCCAGTTCATCCATTTGGTATGTGTTTTAACCTTGGTTTTTTAATAGTTTAAATTCTGCATTGTTGTCCAAGGTGGCTCCTTTGATATCCATTATTGCTCATTTTAAGTTTTGAGAATGTAAGGTCCTGTTATTACTTAATAGGTATTCATTGTTTTTTAGTACTTTTTTGATAGTGTATAGCCCCAACCATACTGTTTTAAGTTTTCTTACTTTGTTTATGTTGGTTGTTTTCATGTGTGTAAATGCGTAAACCTTATCACCTATTTTGTGCATGTGTCCATAGATTTTTTTGTTATAGTTTCACTCTTGTCTCATTGCGGATTTCTTTATGTTGTGGCACATTGTTTCGTGGATACCTGTTATCTTGTCTTTCAGCTACTTCACATATTGATTGTTCATTTTATCTGAGTATTCTGAGAATTGAACAGATAGTGGCATTGTCGCTTCTCTTCTGTACATTGCTTTGAAGGGGGTTATTTGTGTCATTGAATGCACAGAGGTGTTATAGAAATATTCTGTCATCTCTATTACGTCTTGCCATTTGTTTCCTCCTATTCTGGATGTTGCTACTCTGATTAGTTATATTAGCGTTCTGTTCAGTCTTTCAACTGCTCTGTTTGCTTGAGGGTGGTCCACTGTGGTGCATTCACTGTCTATTTCAAGCAGTTTCCTGAGTTCTTGGAAAAGTGTGCTTTCAAATTGTGAGCCTCTATCTGTTATGATTTTCTCCATGGGCCTACTTTTAGGATTATATTAGCTGTTTTTCTGCAGTTGTGTTTCTTGGTATGATCCTTTCTAACATGTGAAGTTGTCTACTGTGACAAGTATGTATTAATATCCTTTGTCATCCTTTGATAGCATTTCGCTGTCTATAGGGTACTATTTCATTTGGTTTTGTTATGATGATTTTTTGTAGGGGTGCCCTCTGTGTGGGGAAGTGTTGTTTGTTGTTTAGGAGGCAGGTCATGCATTTATTTATGACGTCTTTGGTTGTTTTCCTTATTGTGGTGGTGATATATTTGGAGTTGAATGTCATCTCTGTTTGTATTATACCGAGGTGACCTTGTTTGTGGATTTTTCGTACCATTTCTCTCTTGTAATACTTTGGTATTGCTATTCTGTTTGTTTTTCCCGTTGCATATAAGAGGCCATTCTTGTTTAGTTTCCAATTATATCTGCCATAATAATTTTTTTGCTGTTTTTGAGAATTGGGATTCTTTATTCTTTATTTTTGATATTATTTCTTTCAGTGTGATGTCTTTGTTTTGTTTTCCTATTATTTATTCCATTGTGATTTCTTCTTTTAACATTATCAGAGCTATTGCTTGTCTTTTTTTGTCTATGTTTATATCTGGGAGTTGTTCATATTCACTGTGTGGTAAGAATTGGAATTGAGTTTTTTCAAAGTCTTTTTTCTCAAGGTCTCTCTGGTATTGGGGGAGTGATGTCCAGAAGTCTGCATTACTATGCAGTTTGAATTTTCTGTGTTTGATGGAGAATGTAAATTCACTTAGGTACTCAATGCATCATGATACAATTGATGATTTGTCTCCTGAGAATTTCTTTAGCCATGCTAATCTGCTGTTGTAAGTTCTGACCCTGAATTCTTTTCCTATGAGGAAGTGTCTACATTTTTGGTTCTTTCGATTAGTGCAAGCATTTTAAGTTTTGCTGAACCATATAGTTTTCTTTGTTAGGTTTCAATTTTCAACAGAAGAATTGTATCAGTAGTTCTTTTCCGTCTTTTATTTGTCCTAGTGTGGCTCCTATGGCGACTTTCTGGCGTCGCAGTCTAATATAAATTGTTTTGTGTAGTTGGGTGTGTTTAGAGACAGTAATTTTGAGAGTTCATTCTTGATGTTATAGAGTTCTCCTTGTTGTCTCCATGTCCATTTGAAGGGGATTGACTTTTTCATTAGATTTGTCATGTTTGCAGTTTTTTCTGCTATGTTTGGTATGAAAGTACTGTAGTAGTTAAAAAATCCCATGACTCTTTGTATGTCTTTCCTGGTGTTGGGTTTTTCAATGTTTTTATCATGTCTCTTGTGTTGTTTTTTATGCTTATCTGTCCTTTTGAGATGATCCTTCCCAGGAATGTTCCCTTTTCTTTAAGAATGTCACATTTGTTTCCATTTATTCTTAGTCCAGTGTTTTTGAGTATGTTTAGCATTCTGTTGAGTATATTTAGGTGTTCTTTTACCATATTGCTGGTTATTATGATGTTGTCTATATATGTGTTTATCTCGTCTTTGATGGTGTGTTGTTTGTTTTTGAGTATTTTGGTTATGTACCATTGAAATGTGGCTGGCGCATTGCATAGTCCAAAAGCCATGTAGATCCATTCATAGAGTCTGTATGGTGCTATGAATGCTGTTTTCTCTGTGTCTTCCAGTTCCATTTGTACCTGCCAGTATGCTTTGCAGAGGTCTAATATGGTGAAATATTTGTTTTTGATTGCCTCATAGAGCATGTCTATTATTCTTGGTAGTGGATATGAATCTTTTTTTTTGACTTCATTAAGTTTTCTGAAGTCAATATGCAATCAATGTTTTGTTCCCTGTTTCACAAACACCATAGGTGATGCATAAGAACTTTCGCTTGGACGTATTATTTTGTTGTCTATAAGTTCATTTAGGATTTTGTTGTATTCGTCTTTTAGTTGCTCAGGTACTCTCTTTGCACGGGTAATTTGATTGGTTTGTCAGTCATTGTTATGATGTTGTGAGTTTCCATGACTGCTTTGCCCATGCTGATTTTGCCGAAGTTAAATATTGTATTGTGTTTAGTTAGTAGTTGCTGTAGTCTTTTTCTTTCATTTTCTTGTAGATGTCTGTAGTCTTTTTATTTTATTTCAGGTATTTGTATTTCCTCTTCAGCATTCATCCCCGTGCCCTTTAGTTGGCTGTGAGGATTACTTGCTCCAATGGTGTTCATCCACGAGCCCTTTAGTTGGCGGTGTGGATTACTTTGCATGTTCATCTGCATGCCCTTTATTCAGCATTGCAGATTACTTACTCCATTGTTCTCTTCTAGGGGTTTCCAAGTGCTTCTGATGTTTGTTGTGACGTATTGTCCATAGATTTTTACTTTAGAGTGGTTGATGTTTACGTTTCTGTTTGTTGATTTGAGTATCAGTATTTTTTCCTCTCCATTTTTAATCAAGCATATACTTGATGGCATAGATATCCTTTTTGTATTTATTCCTGTTTGTTTGTGGAGCATGATTTCCGCTATGAGTTTTCCTTCTGTTTTGATTGTGTGCATCTTCTAATGGTATGGTTGTAGCTTTATGTCTTCTGTAAGTTTGAACAGTATTTTTCTGTTTTTTTCTTCTTCTTGTATTTTGATTTCTTCTTCTTCGACTTTTATTGTTTTGTTGCTGTAATTGATGATGCATTTGTTTTTGGAAAGGAAATCGTCTCCTAGTATGACTTTGTAAGGTTGTTGTGAGTGTTGACAACTATTAGGTCTTGTTTGAAAGTGTTGTTTGTGATTCTCAATCAGGTTTTTTCTAGTGTGCCTTTTGTGTTGATATACTCGCCCAAGGCATTGATTAATCTGGTGAGGGGTTTTTGAGATTGTTTCTTTTGCATCCTAGTCTTGTTGCACATTCATCTCTTATTGATTTAACTGCACCTGTGTCTATAGTTGCCTTTACCATCATGCCATTCATCACAACTGTAATTGTGCTTACATTTTTGACATTGGTTAGGATTAATAGTGGTGCTTGGTTTTTTTGCGACAGTGCTCTTAGTAGTTTTCTGATTCTTTGGTGGTTTCCTCTTCTTCACATTCTTCACAAAACAATTAGAAGTAATAAGAACTGTATCCAGTGGCAGAAGAGTAGAAAAAGAGTTAGCTATAACCATTATAACTGGAGTACATCTCCGAGCATTGCTGCACTAATCTCCAAAGTGTGGGTAGAAAGAATCATCTCGGAGTATTATTGAACTGGGAGTGTGTGAGTGAGTGGAAGAAATCCATCTTAACCACAATGCTTGAGGTTTGCGTCCTGTCATGGTTGCCATGTCACATCATCACCCAGGCCGTGGATGTGCCTAATAAAGTGGTATAGTTTAGATATGACTGCCAGCAGATTCCACCAAGCAGGGTAATGAGTACTTTCACTCTCTCTTTTCTATCATAGTATTATAATAACCAAGACATAACTTAATTAAAGCTCCAGAGCCAATACAACTATTTATCACTATTATTTAGGTAGCATCTCTGAAAGTATCCTGAGAGAGCAAGCGGAGCACACTTGCCTTAAGCAGAGTCTTAGAGACATTTCACAGACTTCCCAACGATTCGATTCCATTCCAACCATGTCCACCATTCAATCCGCTGCCACTCAGCTCAGTCTCACTGAAAGAGTTTTGTTATGTGTGCCTTACTTATGGTGTAATAAATACCAGCCACTATTCGACTTAGTTCTCATTCTCAATTCGTATAGATTCAGTATGTAAATATAATGAGCTCGCAACCGGATACTAACTGCCGTTTTGTAGTTAAAAGTAGTTAAAATTAATTAATATACAATTATGGCAGTTTCCTACACATAGTTAAAATATAAACATATATCGCAATAAGGGCTGACATGCACAACTGACACACAACACTAGCTGCTAACAAATTAAAAAGGCTTTTTATATTTACATAAAAATTAATAAATATGTTTACTGATCAAGCAAGTACCAGTCGCAATTCGATTTTTGATGTTCACGTAATTATCTTCTGCGTGAACCGGTTATTAAGCTAAAATCAATGCGGAGCTTAATGTCCGCATGCGTTTTGTCAAAAGTGTGGCGACCGATATTTGCTTTTACAGTTTTGGCAAAATCATTAGAAGCTAATTTCTAATAAAATGATTCGAGTTTCTTAATTGAGTTTTATGTTTTTGTTTTCTTTTGATTTTTTTTTGAATCGGATCTTTTATTGGAGATTATGCTGAAATAGAAATAAAGTCAGTCGTTTTCTTCATGAAACGCCACCTACAACTCAACCTAGACTTCACTTCGGGCAGCGCCATGTTGTTTAGCAGCAGACGAGCTCAGCAGTTATATAATTGTTATTACACAACTAGGTCTCCCTGTTATTGGTTACTTACCTAAGTCAATTCTGTTAGAAGCGTTAACTATCACTTGGATTCTATTAACAAGTAAAAATGGATCCAGAGCGTTTGATTCCACTCTAATCAATGCCCAAGTTATCCAAACTCTATTAAAAATCTAGTTATATCTTAGTTTCTTGATTGAGTTTTATGTTTAATTTTTCTTCTGATTTTTTGTAGAATCGATTCTTTTATTGGAGATTATGCTACAATAGTAATGGATAAGTCAATGTACACAACTAAGATGGAAGCAATTTTAGATGACAAAACAAAATTTGAAAGCGAATGTAACACTAATATTTCATCAAAATTTATTAAAGAAGAAGAGATATTTAATAAAAAAACTCCTAGAAATGAAAAAGAATGGAGAATTGAGCAAAGAACTTTGTGAAAAATTCAGAAGTACAGGTTCACAACCTTGTCGACCATATGGTCTCCCAAAAATTCATAAAGATGTAACGAATCCTCCAATGAGACCTATACTATCAACAACGAATTTTCAAAATGTAAATTTGACAAAATGGCTTGACAAGTTACTGAAACCTTATATTCCAACCAAGTACAACTTGAAAGACACCCCTGATTTTCTCTCCAAATTATCAAATTCTTTTTATTCAAATATAGAAGATAAATTTCTCGTTAGTTATGATGTTAANTATATATATATATATATATATGTATATATGTATATATTTTGCATTCATTCAATTTGATAGTTAATTGAACATCAAGTTATTGAAACATTTAGTGAGTAAAACATCAGTATGGTAAAGCATCTGTAGACAAATGAACATCCGATTTCAAAGAGCATTAAAAATTTGACACTGGTTTGAGTGATCAAATAGCAAATATCAATTTCTATGACTTATGGTAGCCTATGACAATTTAATATTCCTATGCCAATGGAAATTTAATTCGATTTAATTATTGATCGTCATAGTTTATTATCGCATGTAACTATTTAGCTGCATTGCAAATTGTAAAATATCTCACAGTATAACAAACGACTTTATTAACAATTTGACTAAGCAATTTCATTAATTAATTAATTAAATTGATTGTGTCCTACATCCTAAACAGGGCCACACGTTTGGGATAACCTCGATTAGTAAATCTAAAATCGCATATTTAAATGCACACAGCTTAGTAAAGCACATTTTTACATNAATTGGGATAGTGATGTTTCACTAAGTGAGGGGGTAAACTAACTGGATGGTTCTTTAAAGAGATGTTTCACTAATGAATTGTGCTATCAAAAAATGTTTTATATCTCCAATATTGAATCAAGAACACAAGGCTTCAAAATTTTTTTATTGAATTCCAAAACTGCATCACATTTAATGATTAGTTTTTTACTGAAACGTATGTATGTCATTAATTTAATTCTTATATATATATATATATATATATTGCGTTTGCTATGACATCGTTCAACAAAGCTCACCGCATTTTTTTAACTTCAAAAGGTCAAAATTCGGTAATTTTTCGAGGGAAGAGAAATGAAAGGTCTGATGTTGAAAATTCTTAACAGTATGACTCGACAAGACAAGAAAGCAAAGAATTAGACATGTCATACTTTGAAATNTCATTAATTTAATTCTTATATATATATATATATATATATATTTCGCTTTCATTCAATTTGATAGTTAATAAAACATCAAGTTATTGAAGCATTTAGTGAGTAATGCATCAGTATGGTAAAGCATCTGTAGACAAATGAACATCCGATTTCAAAGAAAGGAATTTGAATTCTACCAAAGAACATTAAAAATTTGACACTGGTTTGAGTGATCAAATAGCAAATCTCAATTTCTACGACTTATGGTAGTCTATGACATTTTATAATTCCTATGCCAATGGAAATTTAATTCGATTTAATTATTGATCGTCATAGTTTATTATCGCATGTAACTATTTAGCTGCATTGCAAATTGTAAAACATCTCACATTATAACAAACGACTTTATTAACACTTTGACTAAGCAATTTCATTAATTAATTAATTAAATTGATTGTGACCTACATCCTAAACAGGGCCACACGTTTGGGATAACCTCGTTTAGTAAATCTAAAATCGCATATTTAAATGCACACAGCTTAGTAAAGCACATTTTTACATTTATAAGAAACAAAACAATTATTGCGTTTGCTATGACATCGTTCAACAAAGCTCACCGCATTTTTTAACTTCAAAAGGTCAAAATTCGGTAATTTTTCAAGGGAAGAGAAATGAAAGGTCTGATGTTGAAAATTCTTAACAGTATGACTCGACAAGACAAGAAAGCAAAGAATTAGACATGTCATACTTTGAAATTATCTGGATAGAAATTCAAAGAACAAAAATGTAATATAATATTAAGTATTTTATAGATTACTACAATTAACATATTCCATGATCTCTTGTTTGGTTTATAACTATTGGAAATTTTCATTTTAAATGGCGTAGTATTACAATTATGTATTTTTGAATGAAAACCAATATTTGCGATATTCATTGTTCTTTTGTAATTCCATTTATTTCTGTCCAAAATTTTCACAAAACCTTGAATTTATACTACATAATTTTATTGGAAAGAAATGTACCAAGAAGTTCTCTAGATTAAACGTAATTCTTACTAATCCTTCACGTTACCAATTTCAATTATTCGAACAAATTCAAATCAAATAACCATTACACAGCAAAATGATGTCTACTGAAAAAATAAAGAAGATTACTGCACATGCTTATAGTCAACTTTTGTATTAACAACCAGTAAACAGTCGTGCATAAGTTTTAGTCACTTTTCTAGTGTGGATGTGTTTGAATATGTTTGTCAATATTTGACAGGCTTTTGCTCTTTCTATGCCAAATTAAACAGAAACAACCAGTTTATGAAATTATGGTGGGAACCTAACATGTTTAACTTACAGAATCAATTAAATAATTGCAAGCATTGCTCAAATGAAATAACTGATGTAAGCAAGACATTTATATGTTCAAACTGTGCATGTGTTCTACATTTTTCAAAGAAGTGTACTGGATTTTCTGCAGCCTTTATTGATTGCTTCCTACAATACAAGAATCACTTGCTGATATTCTGCACAGAATGTGTCGACGCCGGTAAGAAGAACGAATTCTTTAGTGCAGCTAAATCAAATCTTTCTACAATTTCTAAAGACTCGGATCTTAAATCGTCTGGTGACTTCATGTTCTTTTTCCAAGAAGCTAACAGCAAAATTTCTGATCTTATCACTGAAAATGCAAAATGTTTAAATGAAATACGGGAACATATCAAATCAATTACGCCAACGACAACTTCACAGATATGTGTTGGAGGTCCTAAAGCGCAATTTAGTTTATCACAACCAGATAAAAATTTACATGATCGCAATAAAGTATCTGCATTTCCATCTACTGTTACTACTGATGGTACTGATCGTGGCGTTCAAGATGGGCCATCCGTACACTACCATGGTGAAGCTCAGACTATGTATGCTAAAACATCCTGGAACAAGGTGGTTTCTGGGAAAACCACTCCAACTAATAAAAACGAGCGTCCAAAACGACAACCGTTGAAAATGGGTACTGGTTCACCATCATCCATGATATCTGGGTTGGCTAAACCTAAACCCCGAAAACACATATATGTTGGCAGGGTTGCCCCCAATGTCTCCGAGAGTAATGTTAAAAATTACTGTGATAGCAACAACATGGGCTTACTTCACGTCCGGACTATTTCGAGAGATGATTCACATACAAAGTCTTTCCATTGTGTATTTAAAGGTGACATCAAGGATCTGGAAGACGTCAATCTATGGCCAAAAGATGTT
>CABFPE010000328.1:668413-678558 GCA_900660155.1 Hofstenia miamia | reverse complement strand
TTTCTCTTACTCATATTATTAAGATGGCCATGAGCAGCTAGGCTTTCGACGAAAGTGAGGGGGGAGGGGGGGTTCGCGTTGTGTAATTCAGGTGCAGGTTGTTCTCAGCTGTCTTATGACTGCCGCGTAAACCCGTTCAGTTCTGGGGCCAAGTTGATCCAGATTATTCTCGTGTTACTATCGATGGCAACTTTGTTGTCTAGCTTCGGCACTAATTGCCACGTATTCTTAGATGCTGCCAATGCTGAACATACCCTTAGTAGTTATAATTGCATTATATCTGTATCAGTCCAGATGTTTGTACTCTATTACATACTTAAGCTGGCCTCGTTAATGTATACTACTTTAAATTGCTTATGTCTAAATGGTACTTTTGGATGTTTTGTCTCCACGAGATTAGATGCTACGCTATCACTGTTTTTGCTTTTCTATATTGCTAACTATGATGATGCTAGAATATATATATATGTATATATATATATATATATATATATATATATATATATATATACAGTATGGGACAAATTAATTGTCACCCCATGAAATTTTATATTTTTGTTGCGTAATTTTGTTTTCCATATCGCACTTAAAGCTATATCGGTGTTAAGACATCACTATGTTAGCCTTCAATTGAATAGGACACCTTTATGCATATTACATATGATTGGCTAATGGTAGCCTTTGAATATAAATAATTTACATTTGCACACTCACAATCATTACTGTAGTTTACTGTATATTAGTTTATGCCATGGTGAAAGGCAAAGATACAACTATTTTGGCTTTGGTAAAAGGTGGAAAGCACAAAATTGATGAAATTGCTTCTCAGATTGGTGTTAGTAAGCATACTGTTCAGTACGTAAAGAAAGCTGGTGTATCAACCACAGCTCAACATGGTCGTTGTAGACACAAACGTCGTACAAGTGCTACTACTGATCGTGTAATTCAATTCAGGGCCTTAGCCAAGCCACAGTCGTCATCGCACCATATCGCCCATGATTAGTGGCAAGCCAGTGTTGATATTTCATACAAGACTGTGTAACGTCGCCTGCATGAAGAAGGTGTAGCATTGGTTAAACCAATGTTGACTCACACTGTGTGATAAACGCAAAAATTGGGCACAAGAGTAATCCATGTGGATTCATGAGGATTGGTCCAAGGTCCTGTTTTCAGGTGAGTAAATGTTCCAATGTGAAATTGCCTCTACCCTACAAATGTGGCACAAATAAAGTAGTCTAGTGCCCACTACACCCACTGTAAAACATCCCACGAAGGTCATGGTGTGGACCATGATGTGTTCAAAAGGTGCCCGTCATATGCACATTGTCGAAGGGTCTATGAACTCTGGACAATACGTGAACGTGCTACAGAGCCGGATGATATCACAAGTTAGGGGATGGTTCCCACATGATGATTTTGTGTTTATGTAAGACAAGGCTCCTTGGCACACTACAAAGAAATCTATGGAATGCCTCAGATCATTTAGAATTACACCATTTCCATGGCCGACAATAGTCCCGACCTTAATCCAATAGAGACATTGTGGGCCATTGTGAAGAGGCGTCTTCGTGTAAAGACATTGATGAACAAGCGAGATCTCATTGCTGCTATCATAAAAGTTTGGCTGAAAGACGCTTCAGTATCCGAAACATGCAGAAAACTTGTAGCATCAATGCCACATCGCGTGCAGGCAGTGATACAAGCGAAACGTGGACACACCAAATACTAAAATTTTTTTATGTATTCTACTAACTCATATATTATTGTTGGTTTNTACGACAATCAAAATAACAAATATGTTTGATTCGTATATTAATGTCGGCACAAGCACGGCACAGACACGAAATTTTTTGTAAAAAGTAGCACAGCCACGGCATGAGCAACGGCACGGAACTGTACGATATAAAGTAAGGCACAGTTCCAACACTGTGGTTGATTATGCAACATGTATTCGCCTCAAGCCGTGCATAATGAAGTTCCCACATCAAGCGTTTGTCTTAACTGACAAAACCTTTAATTTGAACTTTAATAAATTAACATATATTAAACAGTAGGTTGCAATTGAGTGATGGACTGATATAACTGGGCCAATGTCATCTTCTACTGAATCGCTTGTTCCATTCAGTCATTTTGCGTTAACTTGGTCATAGTCATAGGATCTTAAAAACTTACCACTAACATATTCCCATTTTGAGCCAGTATTAAGCCACCATTTGTTTCTACAGTTTATTGGCTGTAAGTTAATTCGATAAAAACCACAATATAATTATACAGTATATTGATCTTCAACTAAATATTTGTTTTTGCTAAAGTTCAGAGAGGAATTTGTGTCCGAATTTTTTAAATTACTAATATTAATAAACAAGAATGTGGAAATGATAGGCTTGCATCCTTAATATGTTCCTGAAAAAAAACATACAAATATAAGTCATTGAACATGGTAGCTTTGATTTCAAACAGAAATGGAGGTAAAATGAAGTCAATTAAAATTTAAATAATTTTTCACCTACACTACTAAACTCATCCTCTAGAGGGCTAATAAATCTTAAATTAAATTTCATGTAATTGTGGAGGATACATCGGCTAATCGAATCTAAATCCATGCGGATGTTAATAATCGAGTCAACACAACTGTCGCTTTACAATCGGTCAAATTCGTTTAATTATTATTTCTTTACTATCGACGTTAATAAAAATTCTTTATAGTATTAAACTATAAAATTACAGATACTTTGTTAAAAACAATGTTACATTACATACACTAAATTACACTTTCAACAATGACTTCAAATTATAATATACCGTAGAGGTTCCAAATCCTTTTTCTACCTAAAATAATTTCATTTTAATGTGTTGTACTAGTCAAAATATAGAAATAAAAATTTATGATCACTATTTTCGTTTAAATATGCGAGATCATCTTCTTAATAAATAAGGTTATAAAAATTCCTGAATAGAATTTACTTTTATGTATATATGACATTAAAATAATTACTTATTTAGTATATCATCTAAAATCAACATTCGTTTTTCCTTCCATAGATATACAATATCGATTACTAAAATAGCAATTAAAATTACAAATATTGATAAGTTGTTCAGAAATTGAATTTTTTTATTGCAAGATGCATTTTTGTAATTTACTAAAAATTATTTTGTTTCTTCAACAAACTTGTTCCAATTCAAAACATAGGCGTTTCATTTTTTATTTCTATTTAACCGCAACAGTTATTTCTATATTCTGCAGTAAGTGATATATCATCATATTTATTTATTGTAACAGAAATCATCATGAAATGCCAAGTGAAAACTAAATGGGTATCCTAATTTAAATTTTGAAGTTTGAAGCATAATAACCATAAATGAGTGGTTTTTGTTGCTTTTAAAAAATACATCAACTTCAAAACAAAACGCAATGCAATTAGAAATACTTGTTAATAATGGCTTCTAGTCAATAAGTTCTTGACCTCTACAGTCTTGGTTCACCATTAATGGTACACAAAATAAAAGCTTTCTGGCAGGTGAATTGAATTCTATTTGCATGTCATTTTAAATTAATGAATTAAATGTGTTGTAGTCTATGACACTGTAGCATTAGAATAATTCATACATACGGAACACATCCATTTCTTAAAAAATTTAAGTGAAAAATCTTTGCATGATTCATTCTTAGTTCGCCTGATTAGTCTTGCTGCAATGTAATTGGCTCATGACAGTGAATAGGAAATTTAAACCATTTTCTATTTAGTTTGTTGATGAAGCCCAATAAAATTATTTACCAACCCCCACCGGCAATTTTTTAAAAAAACATTACCCAACTCACACCCGCAGCATGTGAGGATTTACTCAGCCCACGTCAAGAGGGTAAAAAACAAATTTATAAAGATGGATTAGTTAAAAATGCGAAACAACAAGTCATATACATAAAATTTTTAATACTTTTTCGAACAGCTAATACTAGTTTTCCTAGTTAATTTCAACAAATTCATACCCGCAAGCCATTAGACTGATACTAATATTTTACTTCGACCCAAGTGCGTGGTCCTACATCAAAATGCAAAAGGGTTTAAGATGCTTCTAAGGAAATGTAGATTAACATCAGTAATTTGCAAAAAAAATAATTTTCTGAAAACATATATAGACAAAATATCACTTACTAGCTATTCGTGATGCAAAACTCACAGCCATGGAACTATTAAATGTATGTAGAACACACGTAATATACAGCATTGGATCCAAGGGGGGAATGAGGGTTATGCAGGCCCCCAAAGAAAATTTTCATTATGCATTGAATTTTCACAAACTCAGAAATACTGTTTGATCATGGACTTCTATTCTTACAAGAGAAATTCCCTCCTTCAGAGTAAATGATTTCAAAATTTAATTACCAATATTTATAAATACAGTAAGTGTAAACATCTACTTTATGCAAACTTATTTATATTTTATGCATTAAAATCAGCATTACATATCGCGATAAAAGAAACATGTCCCCCAATGCTCTAGTCGAAGCATATTAAATTCCCTGTTATGCATGATCATAAACTTAAATTCCTTTCCATTTACAATCAAACATTTCATGCTGAATCAATTTAAGAAATAAAAATTCATTTTGCAAGAGTAAATTAAATGCAACAAAATAATGCTACGAATAAGAATGTGCGCATGAGCTTACCTATAAATAAACACCATATTTCCGATAAAAAATTCTTAAATCCATAAAAATATTTCTAGTAAACATTGTGTTTGAGTCAACAAATCACTGACCCGCCAATAACCCGGTTGCCAGATTGTAACTCTGATATATAGATCCATTATTGATTTAAAAAAATATTTCAGGATTGTACATCAAATTTTAAATGAGCTTATTATTTACTAAAGACAATAACCTCAACGTGATAATTAGCCAAAATCAAGTTGCAAAAGAATTTTATTAGAATGCCAATATCTTAGCAACTACATCACAGGTATGTTTGGTTTTCGTAGCAGCATAATTTCATCTTTAAAGCTATATGAAGCACGATTCTTAGCAAAAAGTGTAGGAATCACATTAACTGAAGTGCACCAATCAATGTTAAAATTGCATTCCCATATACATACAAATACCTTAGAGCAGGGCTACTTTGAACAAAAAAATAAAATCTTCCAATGTGATATAACTACAAAATCAATGTCTTTTTAAGCCACATTATTACCTTATTTTAAAGTTAACAATGTATTAAATTGAATTATTATATGACTTTACTTCTAAACTACATTTGCCGCGGTCCATGTTTTGAAGTTAATGGCAGCCTCCTCTTGTTGATAAATGTGAACTTCTCAAAATTCTTCTTCCTCAAAGGTAATTTATGACTATATTGCATCAATTTTTATTTTTTTAAACACTTTTAATAAGTTATGTACATGATATGTAAAGGTCAACTTGAGTGCATATACAATTAAGGAATAATAATGAAATATTAACACTGAGTGACACGTCAGCCAATTTTGGGGCTACTTTGAACGCGTTCAAAATAGCCCCATGACGCCATTTGGGGTCAATGGTCTATTGATTATTTAAGAAAAACAATCGAATTCGATTCTTATTGAACATATTGGTGCTTAAAGGCTTACTGAATACTTTTTTGTAGTCATACCTGCCCTTAATTTTACAGATCTTGATCTGGGCCTATCATTTTTATAAATTTTTTTAAAGATTATATTAATTGTATTAATCATTAGTAATTTAATAAAAAAATGATATTGAATGTTTTTATTCTTCAACCTAGTCTTTTTGTCATTCTTACCTGAACTTTAATAAATAATAGAGGGAACATAGATTAATTTTGACTAACTTCATATTCACAGACTCGCTTCAAAATGGTTCGAACTTACAAACGCCATCAAGATGCTCGTGCATACAAGAACTACTCAGAACAACAACTTGCCGATGCTGTGACATCAATCACTTCTGGAGAGATGTCATATCGTGAAGCTAGCAACACATTCAACATCCCTATTGGAACGTTGAATAATAGAATAAAAAACAAATCCAAAGCCAGTAGAGGCACCGTTAAAAAACAACTATTCATGCGTTATTTGTGATCAAACGTATATAGACCCCCAGTAGAGGACTGGATTCAATGTGTAAAATGCGAAAACTGGTGCCATGAAGCATGTGCAGAGCTGAATTAGGCAGTGACAGTTTTTTGTGCCACTTGTGCCGCAACGGAAAATAAAATTATTAAAAAATCAATGTTTTAATTAATTTCTTTTTAGTTTTAAATGTATTTTATATGATAAATTAAATAGTAATATAGTTTTCTGCCAATAAAACAACTATAAGATGAATGTTGCAATACTCAGAGTAGTATAGTATATAAAGAAATCTAACATATCGTCATGTATGTTCAAAGTAGCCTCAGGCAAGGGGCTACTTTGAGCATCACATCTTATTGAAGATAACTCCTCAAGGAATTAATATAATTTGATCTAGTTTGAGCTACAGTTAGTTCCCATGACTGACTATCAATTGTGTTCAAAGAACCCCCTTATCTCAACAGCATGTTGTGAAGGGCTTCATCAAAGTTGCCATAGGTGTATTATCTGTTCAAAGTAGCCCCGCTCTACGGTATATATACCTATATATATATATATATATATAATATTTTTTTTTCATATATGTATTGCGTTAATATTTATTTCATTATGTTATTTATTAGTATCTAATTTTTAGGATGAAAATAATTGTCAACTTTACATGCTTTGTGTTTGGTAAGTCTTTTAAAACTTAAGTGTGTCAACATTCAAATTTAGGCATTTCATGATTAATAAGCAAATTAGTATTTTGAAAAACAATTTTCAATAAACAAAAATAGAAATTTCCAGCTTTTCTCTATTGCCAAATCGATTCTTATCAGAAGCAATCTTGAATAATTTATTTTTTTTGCTTGATCCTTGGAAATTGCTTTACAGAAATAATGATGTATGGTATCCAATATAAAAGTAAGTAGTAATCTATTAAATTGTTAATGAATTATTGAAATTTCAGGTTCTATGCGCAACTAAATATTCTTAGAAACTAAAATTTTGTAATTCATTATTAGAATGCAATCTTAGAATAGAATACTATAAAATAAAATATAGCTTGTTATTTAAAATACTGAGATTCATTTTGTAACTGTGCAAATAGTTATCTCTAATTAGAGGAAATGCGGTTCAACATCAAGCAACATTGATCACATATGTAGGATAAGTAGAAACTCAACAAAGACCTGAATGTAGTAAGCTAGACAGCAAATTTGTGATATTGATTACAGGTACTATATTTGGGTATTAACGAAGTCTTAATTATAGATAACAAAAAAATAGTATTTTATTGAACCAGAATTATTTCAAAATTTACCAAATAATATCTCAAAAATCCGTTTTTCTTGATCTAAATGTGATCAGAGACCGGATTATAACTTGAGTACCTAAAAACAACTAAAACACCTAAAACCACTAGTTTTAGCATCACATTTTCTGCTAAATCCCATTTTAAACAACTATTTAAACTAATTAAACAACTTATTGTCATTTTAAATTCGACTAGCTCCTCAATTTTACATGATTTGGGCAAGCAGAAACTCCATTATGTTCTGTAGAAAAACGACAGCTTAAATCAACTTCAATCTGATGTGGAAACTGCATTTTGGGTCAACAATTCCTGCAATTATGAATGGTCTTTCACGGACTTTGCTTCCATCGAGGAAGCCCCAATTGTTGATTGAGCATAGCTTTAGCTCTTACAACGCAATCCTTACCAAAAAATGTCACAATTTGTTTGAGATGTCGATGAAAAAACTTTTGTTTTGGTTTCGTACTGTAATGATATCTAAATATAGTTTCGTTACTACCTATTGTTTAAATTTTAAAACTTATTTTGAGTATTTTATAGCACTTAAGCACCATCTAGAGTCGTCTTTTATTAGCACCTAGAATACGGTCTCTAAGGATAATAATACGAAACTACTGTTTGGACGTTTTTAATTTGAAATTTATAGCATTCCAAAAAGCGTCAACATCTATGATCAAAAGACATTAAATAATTTAATATTGTTCATGCTTCGCATTCAGCACATTTACATAGAGTATTTGCCAAAATTTGCCTCGATACATATATATAATACGTTTGTTAAAAGAGCACACTAATTGCATTAATTTTGAAGACTTAATGTTAAACTTGCAAAAATTTTGCCAATTTTGCAAGAGTTATTCTGAATGTATCACAATGTATTATATAAATAATTTTATGCTTCTAATTATATATAGAATTATAAATCATAAAATTCAGGAAATTTTTAACATTTTGTTACTTAATTCAACTTGAATTTGCTGCTTGTTGTGATATTTTGGTAAAAATTTAAAAATATCAATGATATTTGCAATCAAGCAAAATGCAGTTCTCCAAAGTTCTTATAAATTACTTGGTGATAAAGAGATTTTTTACTGTTTTAATCTGATACCGTATATAATATAAAACATTCAATAATCTTAAGTAAACTTTGACTTTCTTGAATGAAAATCCAAAACATTAAATGTTTAATTCCTGTAGTTGTAGTTGACCCACAAAATGAAGTTCCTCAATAGCGGTGTGGAAAAGTGGATTAATCAAGTTTAATGGCTCTATTTCCGTTATCAACTATGGCTAATAAATAGGCTTATATAATACACTATCAAGAATGAAAGCCAAAATAGGCATTTCAAAAGGTTTCCTGTTGGCTACATTTAGTAAATTTCGCACTATTCATCCTTCCTCAATAACAAATTGACACATATTAATTCCAAAATATTTCTCTTCAAATAATAATATTAATAGTTAAAGCTCATGCTATCATGTTTTAATCAGAAGGAAAAATTATTTGTTTTTTGGCAACATTATGATATTAATTGCGTTTATAAAAATCCAGTACAGTTTTTTTCGTATTTGGCTACCAAAATGAATGCCATGAAGACAACAATAAATTTCAGAACAAGTAGGCTGATACCATTTTAGAATGTTATTGGCCAAACAGAATTTCGTTCCAATCACATACAATTTTTTGATTTCATTGTCACATGTAACCACATTACACTAACTTGATTTTGGTCAAGTTTTCTATTACAATATATTGAAATAAATATACTGCACTACATTTTTTGGCCCAGAAGTTTATAATGATATTAATGCAAAATAGAACAATACATTACAACCTTTTGCAATACATTGAAATGTTAATATTTATTATTTGAGTATAAATGAAAGCCTTTATATTTTACACTCATAATTATTCCATTATCAGAAATTTAATATGGCATAACTAAAGTCTTGTGCTACTTGGTTTCACCCAACCGGCTGATTTGTATCAGAGTTCCGCGTTTTAGCACTTTAGTTAAGTGCAAGTCCCTTTGGAGTGCTGATGAGACGTCTAAGCCTAATTCCAATATTATTAACATATATATATATATATATATATATAAATATTAGAATGAAAAATATAGAATATTAATACAGCACCATGATTGGACATATTATAAACATCAGCAAAATTTCACGGCGGCTATCATTTTTGTTCAATATTTTTATTGTCGAATTATACTTTGAAAGTGTACTTAGATTTCCATTGTCTTTGTGTTATTCATAAAGAGCAATCGCCTATCAATGAAATTTATTGCTAAGTTGTCTGTAATCTTCCTTTCATTATGTTTATGTATAATATTTTAGAATAATTTATTGTAGGTGGAAGTGCATGTAAAAATATTTTCTAAATTACTATGACCTTCTATATATTCATCNATATATATATATATATATATATATATATATATAGTTTGTGTATATTAACATTAACATCATTTAGCAATTTACTCATATCAGCTAGCAACTGCAGAAGGTAAGTAGATGTATTCGTCAATATATTATATGAAATTTTTATACCATAAATATCAATACATTATGTAACGTATATGTAATCAATAATTTAATTGTTGTGTACATTCTTCATTAGAATTTTGAGGGCCTAGTTTGAAATGGATTATATGCTAATGCAAATGATTTTTTTACTATAATTCATTTTATGGTTCTTCTGAAAGTTGAGCATTTAAGTTTTGAAAACTTTTTCAATTTGCCTATATATATATATATA
>CABFPE010000328.1:650307-664408 GCA_900660155.1 Hofstenia miamia | reverse complement strand
TTATATATATATATATATATATATATATATATCAGATGTGAGATATTATTTTGATTGGCTTAGGCACTAATGTTCTTGTATATACAACCAACAAATTTTAACTCTATTCACTTACTTATATTTGAAAAATGGTAATAAACCTATACATTGTAGATGCCTTTAAAAACCTCACTTAGTTACAGTCTAGAGCATGCAACAAGAAATGAAAAACGAAAGGTAATTGAGTGTGACATAATCCATCAAACTATCATGTGTGGTCAGGATGAGAGAAAGAATGTATGAAACAAAGACTAAAATATTATAATGATTATGATAATAAAATGTAAACACATGATAGGATAGATTATTTGATTTGTAAAATGTTTTGTGCAGTTATATTTAAATTAAGCTCAACAGTATTTGACAAAACAAGAGATGGCCAAACAGCATACTCTAATTAACACTGACGTTGTGTAATCATCAGAAGATTTGTAAAACGAGGGAAAACTGGAAACAATGATTAATCAAACAGGTACTAGTTGAGTATTTGCTTATTTACAAGCAAGTGTTATAATTATGTTTGAAATGATGTAATTAGTGATGAACGAATTTAGTTTGGATTTACTTTTCTATTGTCAGGATATTTTATATTTTTTGGAAAGCTAAACATTCAAAGCACGGGATAATTGTACAGTGGTTCCCACATCCGATGAAAGGTATGCTGGAGCAGCCTCCTAATTGCCATTCAACGGCGGGGAGGGCGAGAGCTGTAGTTACCATGCCGTGCTATTAGGTTACGAATAGGTGTAGGGGCTTTTTCTCAGTTGTAGCTTTCCTATCCCTCGTTGCTTGTCAGTTATTATGATTACGATTGTTATTTTATACATGCTCACTTCCTTAGCAATGAATGTCTGTCAGTCATGATTATGTTTTACAACTGACTATTTTGTTTGCAACTATCATTTCCATATACAATTTCATGATAACAAAAACAATCAATGCAATAAATTCATAAGTAGTTCCCATTACACTGAGTTCACTATCCATACACTAATTCCTTCGATGGTTTCCACTCCAAAGATGAAGCTGATTTGGTAGATCAGTGTTCTGGTATCCTCAGTGCCAGCCTTTGAGTGTTGATCCTGTTTTTCAATTCTCTACTTACCTAAATGAGTCTGAGTTAGTTACGCAGTTAGAAATGCTATTGTGCATTAATTTAAGTTAACCAAACGAACACTCATTGTGAAGGAGAGATCAGAAGAATGTCAAACCTACTTATAGTGTNGCTGTAGTTACCATGCCGTGCTATTAGGTTACGAATAGGTGTAGGGGCTTTTTCTCAGTTGTAGCTTTCCTATCCCTCGTTGCTTGTCAGTTATTATGATTACGATTGTTATTTTATACATGCTCACTTCCTTAGCAATGAATGTCTGTCAGTCATGATTATGTTTTACAACTGACTATTTTGTTTGCAACTATCATTTCCATATACAATTTCATGATAACAAAAACAATCAATGCAATAAATTCATAAGTAGTTCCCATTACACTGAGTTCACTATCCATACACTAATTCCTTCGATGGTTTCCACTCCAAAGATGAAGCTGATTTGGTAGATCAGTGTTCTGGTATCCTCAGTGCCAGCCTTTGAGTGTTGATCCTGTTTTTCAATTCTCTACTTACCTAAATGAGTCTGAGTTAGTTACGCAGTTAGAAATGCTATTGTGCATTAATTTAAGTTAACCAAACGAACACTCATTGTGAAGGAGAGATCAGAAGAATGTCAAACCTACTTATAGTGTGATCTACGAAAAGTAATAAATTTCTATGAATTGAGTACAAGAAGTAGAACTGCATGATTCTACATGGTGACTGTGACAGGCGCTTGAAGAGCATGTGCAAAGGAGAGGACTGTATAGTGGGAATACAATTGTTGTAGAAAATAGTTAACTAAAGAAAATGGAACTTTTCAAACAAGAAGTATGATGAATGATTCAAGATTGGGGTTTCTTCTTGGTCAGACAAAACATAAGTGATGCAATGCAAGAAAAACAAGACAAGTGGCAGTAACCTGAAGCAAGCACAGAACAAAAAGGAAAAGGGGACCATACACAATTACTCCTAGCAATAATGAAAATGGTAAATTCAAGAAGAAAGCAGAGGACAAAGCCTAAGGTACAAAGGACACCCCAAAGTCAAAGAACCCCAGCAAATGTTAATACATCCCCTGAAAGTCAGAATTCCCCAACAGAAATAATTTTGCAACCAGAGAGAGAAGGTGTAGAATTCTCAATACCCGAATTAACAAAAATAATAGAAAACAATAACAACAAAAGACAAGAGTTAACATTACAAATAGAAAACTTAACTCAAAGAATGCTCGAAATAGAGATGGTGAATGCTGAAAAAGATAAACGGATCAAAGAAATCACACAAGACACTAGTCTAAGATTAACAGAACAAAGGAATGCATTTCAGAAACAAATCGAAAAATTAGTAGAAGCCAATAAAGAGATAAAAATGCAAAGTGAGAAATTGCAACAAATGATGACTCAAATGCATGAGGAGAATGTTAATCTCCAAACAACTCAAAATAGATGATTTAAAAGACAGACTCTGGCTAATATCATTGACAAATGAAGAAACTAGGGACAAAGAAAAAGAGAGAGCTAAAGTAATACAAAGTACGGTAACACAAGTGCCAGAAAAATTAAGTGGAAGCATATCAATGAAGGGAGTTCACACTGAAATGTACAAAGATTGTCAGACAGAAGACGAATTTGTAGAAAAGTTAGTTGTGAACATAACAAAGCAGGTTAAAGAAAAATGTAAAAGCCAAAATGAAATAAAACCAATTTATGAAGACATGATACTGTCAGAGGAGGAGGAGAACGATATGCTGGCATGCAAAGCAATATTGCTGAAGTTTGCGGGAAGAGTAGACAGTTACTCGCTGATATTCAAAGAATGGATTGAAATGTTTGAAATGAGTATGAAAGAAAGAAAAATAATACAGAAGCAAGCTGCAGCAAGATTTCCTCTATATTTGGGAGGGGCAGCGTACCAAGCATTACTTAGTACTGGATTTAGAAACTAAAATAGATTATAAGAAATTAATAGGAGAGTACCAATGGTTTTACAATGACGAAAGTTTCAAGAGTCAGTATTGGATGTTATTAAACAGTTTGAAAATGAATAAAAGGGAAGATCTGCGTAACTATATGTCACATGTGGAAAGATTACTGAAATTAAGTTCTAGAGAAAGTACATATTCCAAGTATGACCTATTTTCACATATATGTAAGGGATTACCAGAACCAATTCAACAGCAGTTTGAAATCAATTGCAATGCTGATGATTCCTTGGAAAGAATGATAAGAAAAGGTTTAGGAATACAAGTTACCATGGAAAATAACGCTAGAATCAATGAGAAAGCAACGATGACAAAAATAATACCAGTGATAACAACAGGAATTAACAGAGTGAGAAAAGACGAAAATGGAAAACTGAAAGATGAAATCATAAAGATAAAACTAAAGGACGGAACAATAAAAAGGATCAATAGGAAAGATTTAAAATGTCAAACCTGTGGAAAAAAAGGCCACACGAAAAAGTATTGCAAAAGGCAAATTAATTTTATTAAAGAAGAAGAGGCGTACTTTGATGAAGAAGACCTATTAGATGACAAAGAAGAAAATGAGCAAATGGAGGAGATAGAAAGTGAAACTTTAAACTAAAGGGAGTGCTGTCTCCAGTAAACTGTGCACCCGTTCTAATTGTAACAGACCTAATCAAAACAAATACAATTACAGTTGTGATAAATGGTGTGATGGTCAAAGCAACCATAGATACGGGAGCAGTAATATCAATCATTACTGATGAATGTGAGGTGAAAATAGGACTACACAATAAAAAATGGAAAAGTGAAAAAAGGAGATTGCTAAACGCATTGGGGGACTACATTGATATAAAAGGGAAAGTAATGGAAGTATGGATGAAGATTGCTAACACCACATTTTTGCAAACATTCACTGTCATTGATACAGAAAAAAATTCACTACCCTATGAAATTATATTAGCGAATGACTTCTTGACAGACAACAGATGTATTATTGATTACACTAATAAAACCATATTGGTGCAAGAGGAAGTGGTAACAACTTGTGAGGAGGAAGAAGACACAGAAATAATACAATTTCAATTAAAATAAGACATAAAAATCCTAGTGAATAATTGGAAGATGTGTCAAATAAAAACAGAAAAGAACATAACAGCTGAAGTTATGATCTACGATCAAAAAGGAATAAACATGAAGAAGTTATTGATTCCATCAAGTTTGTGTGTATTAAAAGAAGGCATGGGAATGATACCAATGTTAAATGCAACAAATCATGTGGTTAATATAAAAAAGGATACCTTAAAATTAAAAGGGAAAAGAGTGAAAACAGAAAAAATGATGGTAAATAAAGCAATTAACATAGTAGAAGAAGGAAAAGAATACCAAATACCGGAGGTGAAAAATGAAGACTACAAGCATCTGACGGAAGAACAAAGAAGAAAACTAATAGAGATACTGGAAAAACACGAAAGAATATTTAACTACGGGGAAATAAGCATGGGCAAAGCAGTGGGAGAGACGCACAAAATAGTAATGACGACAGAGGAACCCATAAGACTGCCATGCAGAAGAGTTACTGAACACTTGAAAGAACACTATAACACGATTTTAAATCAATTGATAGACAACAAAATAATAAGACTGAGCGAGAGTCCTTATGCTGCGCCAACTGTCTTTGTAAAGCAAGGAGAGATGTATAGGCTTTGTATAGATTTCTGAAAACTAAATGATATTACTAAAAAAAGACGCCTATCCACTCCTGAGAATAGAGGACATCATATATGAGGCTAGCAAAAACAAATACTACACCTGCATAGATTTGTTTAAAGCCTATTGACAGGTGCCAATGGAGCCCAAGGACATTGAGAAAACAGCATTTATAATGCTGTACAAGCTATTCGAATGGATGTATATGGCCTTTGGTTTATGTTTGGTTATGGCAACGTTTCAAAGATATGTAACAAAAGTTCTGAAACAAAATAATAAGAAAATCGAAAAAGGGATAAGTGCGTATATAGACAACATATTAATAGCAAGTGACACAATTGAGGAACATTTTGACAAATTGGACAGAACATTGAAAATCTTGTATAATTCAGGGTTACATGTTAACAGGAAGAAATGCGAAATTTTAAAAAAACAAGTAGTATTCCTGGGGAGACAAATTCAAAAGAGCAAGATAAGAATGAAAAATAATGCTAAAGAAATGATACAAAATATCAGCAGTCTGAAAACAAAAAAGGATTTACAGTGAATTATGGGTTTCATAAACTATTATGGATCATTCATAGCTAATGTGGCTCATAAAACCAGCAAGATGACAGCATTACTTAAAAAGAACAAAACCTTTGAGTGGACATGGCAAGGACAAGAACAGTTAGACAATATAAAAGATGAATTAAGTGAGATGCCATCATTGAATACCCCAGAATATGACAAAGAATTCATCTTGGATTGCGATGCATGTAATGTCGCTATAGGAGCATGTCTAGGTCAAATAAAAGAGGGCAAAGAAGTGCCTATACAGTTTTTTAGCTGGAAGTTGAAGCAAAGCAAAGAGAATTATGGCTCAACAAAGTTGGAGATGTTGGCATTAGTAGAAAGTATAAAGAAATTTCATTACTTCTTAACAGGCCAAACATTTCAAGTAAGAACAGATAATAGTGGTCTCACATGGCTAAAGAAATTTTTGCGAGACAAATCGTCAATTGTATCAAGATGGATCAAATATTTGAATGAGTTCAAATTTAATATAGAACATCAAAAAGGAACGTTGCATAAGAATGCAGATTTTTGGACAGTGTTGCCAGAATATCAAAGAGATATTGAGAAAGTATATGGGGAAAAGAAACGATTTCAATTCATGCCACAGAAGGAGTACATAGAGTTACCTGACATTAATGTGGATAAAAAAGGAAATATGATAATGCCAATAACGATTAAAGAAGAGATAACTGAAAAGATATAATTGAAAAGCAAAAAACTGATATGATCCTCAGGGATATATGAGAGAAGATGTATAATGACGATTGGGTGTTGGGAAAAGAAGCCAACAACTATTACAAAAGATACAAATGGAAGTTAAACAAAAATGGGCTGTTTTACATAGAAGGAAAGACGTTGAGAATAGTGATTTCGGAATATTACAAAAGAGAATTAGTTAGAAAGGTGCATGAAAATGGGCATTTAGGAAAAAACTTTCAACGCTCAATTTATAACGACAAGTATTAGGAAAACAGTTGAAGACATTATTAATAAGTGTAACACATGTCTAATAAACAATAAAAGTCATTTTCCAGTACAGACGGCACCACTCGAAAAAATAATCGCAACAACACCCAACGAGATTGTACATGTAGATCTAGAGAAACTATCACATGACTATGAGGGATATCAATACATACTAGTATTGGTTGACAATTTTACGAAATATGCTTGTATGATACCATTAGATTCAACTATGGCAAAAATAGTCACTGAGAAGATCATGAAAGAATGGATTTTAAAGTTCAGACTGATGCAAACAATAATATCAGATAGAGGAGTACAGTTCAAAAGTAAGTTATTTGAAGAAATGGCTAAATTGATGGAAATATTAATGGAGAAGTCAATGGTGTACCACCCACAAGAGAATGGTGTGGTGGAGAGATTGAACAAAACTATGATTAAATTGATACGAGTTCTAACATCAAGGATTGGAGGTAGAGACTGGAGAGAAGTAGTAGAAATAGTGGAATATTTTTACAATACGTCAGTACACTCAACAACAGGGATGACCCTATATAAAGCCATGTATGGCAGGGAAGAGGTGACGCTGATATCAATGCAATATCATGCATACTCTGAAAAACCAGACAATGACTATATAAGGAAGATTAAAGATCAGATAACTGGAATTCATGAGGCAATGTGTCAAAACACAAAAAAATCTGCAATAAGACAAGAAAGAAATTTAAACAAAAAGATAAATGGCGAACCAAACAGGGTAGGGGATAAGGTTTGCACATACACTCTAATGAGAATACAAGACATGAATCAAGTGAGAAAACTTAAAACATAGTGGTCAGGGCCATTCACAATCACACAAACACTACCTAACAATAACTATAAGCTTAATGACGGGAGAATATTACACTTTCAAAATTTAAAATGAGCAACAGTAAATATAGAGCAAGTAATGCTTGATAAAAATGCACAGTTTAAAATCATACAAGTTGATGATGGCACATATGCTGAAATGGACGAGCTGGACAGTGTACATGAAGAAGAATTCCAAGAGGAATATAGACCTGAAAAAGGGGAACCTGAAGTTGAAAGGAGAATAATGCCCCAGAGGGCAGTAAAAATAAAACAAGATACGACCCCAAAATATGGGATATTAATTTAGTAACTACATTTAGGAAAAATGAAACAAGCAATACAACAATCACCAATGAAAGCAAGAAGAGTAAGACAAAAGAAGACTCTGCAAACCAATCGTCAATTAAAGGACGTGAGTAGGAAGGAAACGCCAGAGAGTTCTACTACGAAAACTAGAGCTCTGCAATCCGATTGTCAATTAAAGGGCATGATGATGGAGAGTTCTCCAACTAGCAACAAGAGACAACAAGTAAGAAGAAGAGCTCCACAGTCCAATTACCAATTAAAGGGTATGATGACGGAGCATACAATGAATAAAAGAAGAAGAATAAGGAGGAGGTCTCCTCAATCTAATTACCAATTAAAGGGTATGAGGATGGAGATAACAAAAGAAATATCACCCTCTACCAAATGTCAAATAAAGGGCAGGCGGGTAAATGAGGGCCATCAGCAAGACACCAATCACCAATTAAAGGGCATGAGGTTGGAAACAGAAAATTATGCACACTCCCCTTCAACGTCCAGTAGTACTTGATGCCAATTAAAGGGCAAAAAGGAAATAGCAGCAATAAGTACTCAATGCCAAATAAAGGGTAAAGAGGAAACAGCAGTAACTTCTATTAAATACTGGGAAGCACAACTGATAAGTGATGACTCCAACATGGATACATCAGAATGTAGCATCATCCAAAGCAACTAAGCTGCAAAAGAAGAATAACGTCGAATGATTAATAATGAACATAATAACAAGGAACTGCCTTGTGGAGATTGGCTTCAGGCAGTAGCCCACAGAAGAGATGAAGAGGAAATGTCACACGTCTCCGTCACCTAAACAGTGATAGTCAATATTCAATTAACTTAAATAGTTAACTAAAAGGAGGAAAAGTTTGGCGGTTCAATAACTTAGTAACTCCTCACCCACAATTTACCGAGTGATAATTATCAGCAATAATACACGGCGCAAATATGCCAGGTGGAGAATGTTACAAGAAATACCTTCAAAAGCTCAGGTATATCTCCTACAGACAAACATCTACAACAACCAAATCATCATGATCAGAAGAGAGAGAATTCGAATGACTAAGATAGGGAAGGAAAGAATTCACCCCTACTTTATGGCTAACAGGAAGATGAGATACGACAGTTTATCACCAGAAATGAAAAGATTGATAAAAGGAAGTACCACCAAGAAGGAAAATGAGAATTACGCTATTCTGATAGTAATTGACAAAATGTACCATCCCACATCTAACACAATAATAGCATATACACCAGAAATGAAAGAGCAATTCAACAGACCTTACTTCAAAAGCACAGTACATATCACGTTTGATGAACAGTTCACTTTGAAAGATGTACAGAAATTAATGAAAAATTGACAAAAACTCATATCAGAGTGTGAACAGGTGAACTTAGATAAGAAACATCTAACAGTGATATACTTCGTGAAAAACAATGAAATTGCATCAAGGAAACTACAATCACACATAGAGGAAAAGCTGAAAATAGCTAAAAAGTGCAAAACAAGAGTAATAATTGTGGTCATGCAGAAAGAGGAGGAGGTTCCGAAATTCATAAAGGAAATGGAAATAAAATTAGATAATTTATTCATGATAAACAGTGAAGTATTCAAAATATCTGAGCTCATCAGAATGGACTTGCAAATTAATGAAATGGCTCCAGCAGAAAGAATCATGGTAGAACCAAAAATCGTGATTGATATTTACTACCAGACAAGGACAATGCAACTGTTAGGAAAAAATGATAATTAAGAAGAAACGGGCAACATATTCCTTAAATGTAGCTTAAATCAAATGCCAGANGCACTGAGCTAAAGTAAGGTACACATAATTAGTTCCAGTTGAGCTGAGATGGTGCCGTGGATTCAGTCATCATTGATGAAGGAGAGGAATGTTGTTGTGGAGATCAGCTTCAGGCAGTAGCCCACAGAAGAGATGAAGAGGAAACGTCACACGGCTCCGTCACCTAAACAGTGATAGTCAGTATTCAATTAACTTAACTAGTTAACTAAAGAGGAAAAGTTTGGCGGCTCCATAACTTAGTAACTCCTCACCCACAATTTAATGAGTGATAATTATCAGCAATAATACACGGCGCAAATATGCCAGGTGGAGAATGTTACAAGAAATACCTTCAAAAGCTCAGGTATATCTCCTACAGACAAACATCTACAACAACCAAATCATCATGATCAGAAGAGAGAGAATTCGAATGACTAAGATAGGGAAGGAAAGAATTCACCCCTACTTTATGGCTAACAGGAAGATGAGATACGACAGTTTATCACCAGAAATGAAAAGATTGATAAAAGGAAGTACCACCAAGAAGGAAAATGAGAATTACGCTATTCTGATAGTAATTGACAAAATGTACCATCCCACATCTAACACAATAATAGCATATACACCAGAAATGAAAGAGCAATTCAACAGACCTTACTTCAAAAGCACAGTACATATCACGTTTGATGAACAGTTCACTTTGAAAGATGTACAGAAATTAATGAAAAATTGACAAAAACTCATATCAGAGTGTGAACAGGTGAACTTAGATAAGAAACATCTAACAGTGATATACTTCATGAAAAACAATGAAATTGCATCAAGGAAACTACAATCACACATAGAGGAAAAGCTGAAAATAGCTAAAAAGTGCAAAACAAGAGTAATAATTGTGGTCATGCAGAAAGAGGAGGAGGTTCCGAAATTCATAAAGGAAATGGAAATAAAATTAGATAATTTATTCATGATAAACAGTGAAGTATTCAAAATATCTGAGCTCATCAGAATGGACTTGCAAATTAATGAAATGGCTCCAGCAGAAAGAATCATGGTAGAACCAAAAATCGTGATTGATATTTACTACCAGACAAGGACAATGCAACTGTTAGGAAAAAATGATAATTAAGAAGAAACGGGCAACATATTCCTTAAATGTAGCTTAAATCAAATGCCAGAACATTTAGAAAAAATAGCAAGAGTATGGTGAGAGATCAAAGCAGAAAAACCAATACACGAAGAATGGCCAATAATCAACATAAAATCACCAACAAAGAAATACCAGAAAAGTGTAGAATCAACATTATATGAAATTAGACAGGCGTATGAAATGGAAGCCAAACGAAATTTCAAAACTCAAATGTTTGAAGAAATTAATGCACCTGAGATTAGGGCCAGAACGGCAATGTGGATACTAGTGATCACATTAACAAGCAATGAAAAATTGGTACTACCAATGATGAGAAAAGAGAGGAGACAAATAGCAAGACAAAAGAAATATGAAATAGCTATCACACCTATTCCCACAAATATAAAACAGTGGTTGTTGCAAAAGGTTGAAGTATTACCCTTATCACCCATGAAGAAAGTACAACAAAGGTTCAAAAAACACTTCATGAGACTATTAACACAACAACATACATTGGGAAGGCTGAGTGTGATAGAACTCACTAATAAAACAGGCATCTGTCCAATGGAAATTGATATACTAATGGATGAAACCAAAAAGTACATGTGGGGAGCAACCTCCAATACCAAATTACGAGCACTTAAAGGTCAACCTTGGCTTACAACATGGAATCTGATGAGACGAGAACATGAAGATACCCTACAAACAATAAAGGAAGTAAATGAAAAGAACGTTCATGGAGTCATAACAAAGAAAATAAGGAAATATCTAAAAAACTATCCTCAATGCGCATACACAAAAATCATCAAATGATCAGAGATGATGAGAAAAGAAGGGAAAAATTGTCCCATCAAGATCATAGAAATGGTAAGCAAAAGCAAAGAAGAGATGGAAAAAGAAGAGAAATTGTTGCAATCCACAAGCATTGCTCTAACTCCCAACATGCAAAGGGTAATCGACAAAGTCAATTTAGAAAAGTGGGGTGAGCAAGAACCTAGCGAGCTTTCATGGGTGGATACCAATGATGAAAGACTGTTAGTAGAGATTACAGTTCAAAGAGAAGAGACAAATAACATAGTACAAAGAATTTTTGGTGAAGTATATGAATGTGAAATGAAATCTTTGATAAAATTACTGTGCAAAGAGGCATTCACACACAAAGAAATTGATGAAATGCTGCAACCACAGAATCAGATAGCCGTAGACATTGAATGCATCACGTCCAAGATGGTAATAAAACCGGAAATGGCGTAAAATCTGATGAAGAATGGATTAACAGATACATTTTGGGAAAACATCAAGAAAGCAAAGAACAACTATCTGGCTACATTTGGGATGGCGACAACTGCAGATATGGAAGGTACATACAAGAGCATAGAAGAAAAAACTATGACGACAATTTTGAAATGTACGCTGCTGCCAATGATTTTCATACCAATGCTGTTGCTGACATGAAGACTAAAAGACAAAAAGGCTGCTAAAGCAATGTGGCATGAAGAAAACACTTATGTTAACAATCAACAACAAGCAGAAAAGATTGTAAACAATGAGAGATACAGAAAATCTAAGGAAATGTTACTAAAAAATGATAACAAAGAGAGAATTTTCATAGAAGGACAAGTAACGCCGTATGATCTATACAATGAAGGAGAACTGATTCACAAGCAAATATAGAAAGTTCGGAGCTAAATTGAGAAACGATCCACACAGACAGTGATATTGTTCTCAGGAATAAACAACATTGTGTGGGGAGAACTATGGAGCTCGCATTATAGATACTATGATGTAATGAGACGTGTAGAAATTATCACTATGGTAAGACTGGGAAAAAATGAACCAGAAAACATAAGTGAAAAAGAAGTTAAAGAAAATATTAGTGCATTCTATGATGAAGCATTGATATCAAAATCCCTAAGATCAACATATGAATTCTTTTATCCAAATACAACAATCCATCCTGATTTGGCACATACTAGTAGAATCAATGCAATTATGACGTTAATGATAGCAATAAAAGGATTGAGATTATACCAAAACACTACAAAATAATCAATGAAAAGCTGAATGAACTGAGAGGTATGTGTACAATATCGAAGTTGCTCAAGAACCTTTCTTTTCTTAGACACAAAAAGATGCTAACCATGGAAAAAGATGTAGTATTGAAGATCACTAAAGAAGAGACATATGAGAAAATTGGTTGGGAGATGGAAGAAGCAAATGGTATTATTAAGAAGGCAACTGAAATGGTACATGGAGAGTGAGTAGTCATCCTTAATTAGCTATGCTGGAGGGGGAGTGTGACATAATCCATCAAACTATCATGTGTGGTCAGGATGAGAGAAAGAATGGATAAAACAAAGACTAAAATATTATGATGATTATAATAATTAAGATGCAAATACATGATAGGATTGATTATTTGAGTTGTAAAATGTTTTGTGTGGTTATATTTAAATTAAGCTCGACAGTATTTGACAAAACAAAAGATGGCCAAACAGTATACTCTAATTAATGCTGACATTGCATAATCATCAGAATAATTGTAAAACGAGGGAAAACTATAAACAACGATTTATCAAACAGGTACTAGTTGAGTATTTGCTTATTTACAACCAAGTGCTATAAATATGTTTGAATTAGTGATGAACGGATTTAGTTTGGACTTACTTTTCTATTGTCAGGATATTTTATATTTTTTGGAAAGCTAAACATTCAAAGCACGGGTAATTGTACAGTGGTTCCCACATCCAATGAAAGGTATGCTAGAGCAGCCTCCTAATTGCCATTCCACGGCAGGGAGGGCAATAGCTGTAGTTACCGTGCCATGCTATTAGGTTATGAATAGGTTTAGGGGCTTTTTCTCAGTTGTAGCTTTCCTATCCCTTGTTGCTTGTCAGTTATGATTACGATTGTTATTTTATACATGATCACTTCCGTATCAATGAATGTCAGTCAGTCACAATTATGTTTTACATCTGACCATTTTGTTTTACTGTCATTTACATCTATCTGTCGTATTGTATTTATTATCAAATCAACAATCGTATGTTGCTCTTTAATCATTGCCTTAGACCTTTGGCCTACTTACGTAGTTACTTCTTGCAGGCAGCATTGATTGTTTACATGTACCAAGGGATATTAATTATTACTATGCATGTAGGGCTATTAAATGTAAGGCTAGATAACAAGCTAAAGTATCCAGATTGCAACTATCATTTCCATATACAATTTCATGATAACAAAAACAATCAATGCAATAAATTCATAAGTAGTTCCCATTACACTGAGTTCACTATCCATACACTAATTCCTTCGATGGTTTCCACTCCAAAGATGAAGCTGATTTGGTAGATCAGTGTTCCGGTATCCTTAGTGCCAGCCTTTGAGTGTCGATCCTGTTTTTCCATTCTCTACTTACCTAAATGAGTCTGAGTTAGTTACGCAGTTAGAAATGCTATTGTGTATTAATTTAAGTTAACCAAATGAACACTCATTGTGAAGGAGAGATCAGAAGAATGTCGAACCTACTTATAGTGTGATCTACGAAAAGTAATAAATTTCTATGAATTGAGTATGAAAAAGTAGAATGGCATGATTCTACATGAGTAAAGATGTACTTCTTCTCTAACAAACAAATTAAAACTATGGAAACCTCAATGAATTAAGTGCACTTAAAAAGTTGTAAAGCTATATGGATTTATGCTTAATTTTTTTTT
>CABFPE010000328.1:624171-635811 GCA_900660155.1 Hofstenia miamia | reverse complement strand
TTTGCATGCACGAGCCGACACTGGTTGTGATGCTCATTTAAGAGTGATAAAAATATCAAATCGTTAAGCTGGCCTCAAATTCAAATAATTTAAAAAATATATTGGCATTTAAGCTTAGCAAGTTTAGCCCCTCAATGTTGAGTTGCTTCTGGCGTCTCTGCATATTAACATATAATCTCGTTTTCATCTTGTGTGTTATTTAAAAGTGTGAAGATAATGCGTCATCTGCGCAAAGGAATTGTTTAAACATCAAGATAAAATGAGTAGATTTAATTTCAAATAATTTTAATTAAATATTAAATTTGCACTACCTTTCTTGACTGTTAGAGGGCTTATAAACGCTTAAATAAATTTTGTCTAATGTTAAATTACGTAAAGTTCATTATTAATTTGATTGTTCATTAAAGTTTGATTTATATTCAGATATTCTTAAATTACTATTGATTCCGTGATACTTGAATTTTGATGTTGAACTATTATTTTAAAATTACTTTCCTTTGCTCTATGTTGACATTGATATATCTCTGTTTGCATGTGGCCTTTCAGATTTTCATTAATGCGCAATCTAAAATGTCTTGAAGTTTGTCCAATGTATGAAATATTTCATTCATTACAGCTGTATTTATAGACTACGGACAACTTAAGACATATTAGAGTATCATCTTTGTTCTTGATTAAATCTTTGGTCTTTTTGCTTGTAAAGGCTATTCTTATTTTATGCATAGTCTTGTATTTTCTTTTTTGATGCGATGTTCGATATATTTACATTATGTTTCACAAATATGTGGCAATTTCCAATAAATATATTCTTCTTTTTGTCAACATTCTTTTTTGATTTTAAAATTTTACTTATTGCTTTTCTGATTAATTTAATTGAGTATGCATTTTTGGGAAAATTTTAGAAATCATATTGAATGTTTTGGTTACTTCTTTATGTTTCGAAAAAATTCTGTGGGTTTTTGAAGGATGTTAAAACGGTTGAAATCTTGTGTTTTGAATGAAAATGTGAGTTAGCTGGTATGTGTAAGTTTGTATTTGTAGTTTTTTTGATGCCATGCTCTAATAAAGCTGGAATTTGTTCTTGTTTTGCAAACATCTAATAAATTCAATTAATTATTATCTTCTTCTTTAGAGAATTTTAGTAATTTGTACTGATCATTTAAATAATTGCAGAATTCTGTAATGTTATCATTTTCTTGAAATAAATCAAAATAATCATTGACATAGGGACATTGTAGTACTGGTTTAACTCTTGCTTTTCTAAGAATTTGCTTTCAATCATGTCAATTGAAATGCTGCCATGAGACATCCGAATGGTGATCTCATAGCAACACCATCGATTTGTTTGTATGGTTTATTATTGAGAGTAAAAACTGTATTTCAGTATGCCAATTTCATTTGTTCTTCTAGGGTTTGATGGTCAATCAATTTTCCTTCAAATTCAATTCCTTCTGTTAGTAAAATATTTCAGATATGTGATATTGTCATATTTAGTGAAATATTTGTGAACAAAGACACTACGTCAAAAGTTACAATAATAGTTTTATCAAAATTCACATTCTTGTCAACTTCCTCAATTTTTCTGATGAAATCAAATGTATTACAAACATTGTATTTTTAGGAATGTATTATTTTATTGCATTGGCAAGAATCTTTACTAACTTATAATTATGGCAATTTATTGATAATACTATTGGTCGAAATAGTGGTCTCACTTTGTTTTTATGAACCCATGACATTTAATGCTTTTATATTGTTTTTAATTAAATTGATTTAGACTTTTATGGTTGCAAAAATCTGAATTAAATTTATCTACAAGATATATGAATGGATTTTTGGTTCTTGATCTACATTTTATTAAAATTTTAATTTATCATGGAGAATATGATTCATATTTTGCAAATAGTAGTAATAATTAACAATAACAAAACTATTTCCTTTGTCAAATTTTGAGATGTATATACTTTTATCTTGAAACATATCATTTAGTGCTCTTAACAGTTTGTATACATGATTCGGTAGTCAATGTTTTTTCTTTAGATTTTTGTTTAAGAATAATAAAATATTAATTTTCCATTCTTCTTCCAATTTGGAGTTAAAATTGTTTTTGGATTAAAGATTTCAGAAGAATATTTCAGTATCTGTTTTTGTTTTAATTTCATTGGCAACTCATTGATGGTCCATAGCTTAATGCTTCGAATTCAAGTTTTGATCATTTTCTTTTTGATATGTATAGTGCCGTATTTACGCATGGGCCAACTGGGCCATGGCCCAGGGCCCCGCGGTTTAGAAGACCATACATGTAAAAGACAAATTAGCTTACAAGTAATATTTGAAGCTGGGAAATTTATATAAAACAACTTTATACTAAAATTAACACTAAAACTATATTCATTGAAAATTATTAGATAAACCATTGTTTATTTTAAAGCTTCATTCCAAAATAATCAAAACTTTCAAATATAAAATCTCTTAGATTATCACCATTTATGAAGGCATAAGACTTTGTGTACAAATGGTGATAGTTGCTGACTATATAGTTTTCCTAATATTGACATTGAATTTCGAATTTCCTTAACGCTAACTGTTGGTAATACTGAAGCAAAACGATTTTTTTATAAAAAAGAAAATTAAAATGTTGAAATTTGAGCAACCTCTTTTTCCTTGCATATTGGATTAACTTTTTTCTTTTGATATCCTACTTTTTTCATAGAATTCAAAATACGAATTATTATTCCAGGTAATAAAGTTAGTGATTACATAAAATTGATGCACATCTATTAACCCAGCAAAGTCTAAATATGGGAAACAATGTAATATTATAGCAATGTATAAACGCTATCTCTTAAAATGTGAATATATAACGTATTTCCGTTATATAACATAGTTGTTAATGTAAGTATGAAACCTTGTATTGACGTGTTTACTTTCCTAATATTTTCATAGTGCTTCTGAAAAGTCTTCATTATCAAAATAATTATCCTGATCAAGAAAAATTTTAGTTGTCTTTGTTGAGTAGGCAATGTTCTGGGTTCAGCCATTACTGACTCTAATGTACAGACTAAGATATATAGGTACACACATATTATGAAATTCAATTTAAAATTGTAAAAAAATTTAGTCAATAATCACCGAAATTACATCTCTAATATTGTTGACAACTGGGTCTCCAAAGACAGAAAACACCTGCTAAGTATAGAATAGTAGTTTGCTTAGGTCTCGCTGTTACCCAAACAATATTCAAATATTTTCTGTTGAAATTCGTAAAATATCTCTTGATGTAAATCAATGAATATGATATAGAATTTCCTAGCTTGTAGAAATCAGTCATCAATATGCCCCTATAAATGGATGTTTGTTTCTGTAAGTGCATAATGGTGGCTTTAACTCCCAGACGGAAACTGGGATCAGTCTGAAAATTTTAATTAATCTAAGATCTGCCAATATATATTTTGAGATTTATTTTCATAAAGATTCATGCTCTTCTTTTTGAGAAATCATACTGAGAAAAACAGACATACTGTCAGACAAACAGAGGCTAAAATAGTGCCTACTTGGTCAAGGTAATAATTAAAAATTCCAATTAAGGTATAGGGGTAAACACAAGGTCGTCCATTATTGATGTTAATTTCAAATTTGCAAAAAATAAAGTTACAAGTGCCTCAATGGCATTTTCAATGTGCTCGTCTGGCTAGGTAAACAAGACCCCAAATAACGTTCATCTAGCATATATACCAATAGCTATGCACACTTATAATATTTGAAACAGTGAATCTCAGTAATTAATTTAGCCATAAATTTAGGAAAAGTCACAAAATTTCAGCTGTTAGGTACCAGTTAATTAGGAGAAAATTCGCATTAAATATGACTGGGATCAAGAAGGACCCAAACAACAACTAACCATTAAAAGGGAACTTGTACAAAACATGTTACAAAGCATTCTGCTGCTCATCAGTTGCTAAATTATTCCCCGCCTAAGATTGTAAATTTTTTAATGCCTGTTATAATATACAGAAGTATATGAGGTCATCCAATTTACTTGACGTCATCCCATAATGATTTCATTGAAACCTCAACATTTAATAATGTATAGGAAATTTTTTCATCACATGTAAACTGTTCCTTTTTTTCAAATTTTACTTTTTTCATCATATATCTCGTACCTTGATTTCTAGATCTTCTTTGCATAACCTACATTTGCAAGATTTTGCTGCTTCTTTTCAGTAAATTTTCTCTTGCATTTTATTTAATTATATAAAACTAACACTTTCCATTAATTTTTCAGTTTATTAACCCTTTCACTGCATTCATGAATTTTCAGAAATTCTTAATGGGTGATGTATTATCATGTTTTTGAAGAGTAAAACTTATCATACAGCTGGAACCATTATTTTATGTACTCTGTGACTATGATCGAATATCACAGTAAAAGAAGAAGTTTTTTTCAGAGACTGAAGTCGAATTTCACAGTCAGATATTATGTTGGCCATGTGACTAAAGTCGAATTTCACAGTGAAAGAGTTAAATAATTGTATTACTCTATATTTGGTAAATATATCCCTATCTTGGTTCTTTTTTTAGTGTGTAAATCAATTGTTGAATGTATTTCTTGTATATTTATTTTTTGAATGAATGGTACTACAGTATTTATTTGTTTATTGTTTATTTTTAATACCTGTGTATTATGAATGAGATACTAAATTCCTCAAATAACTTTCATAATTGTAGACAAACATCTAATTCTATTTTGATGCTAATGTAAGCAGATGTTTTTTGTTCATCCAGAAGCAAACTAAATAAGGTAGTTTTCAAGTTCTTTTAATTGAGATAGTATCAATGTGCTAGCTTTTCAACAAACTTATCCTTAGAGATCAAATAACTAATAAATAGATTCTTTTTATATATTTGAACATGAAGAAATTTGATGAAGATGAAATATACTCCCAAAATATTATTTTAGAAAATGAAGTTTGGTAGTCATTCCTGGCAATATCCCATCTCTTCAAAGTTGCAAGAAAAATTTTGATTTGTCTCATGCTAAGATTTATCTTTACAGCTATTGGAAGATAATGAAGCTTCTAAGAATTTATGACAGAAATAATCACTATTAGATTGGTTCATTCATTCCTTCAAAATTTTTTTGTAGGCTAATCATGCATTCTTTTGCATCAGAACATCTAAGTATTTGAGTTCAATCCTGTGAAGTGCAGGTTCAAGAGTTTTGTTGATAGCAAGATAAATGAAAAAACCCCTTATTAACAGATAAAAAATAACTGTTATTATTGTGGTTTTTTATTCAGCCAAAATATGAGAATTGCAAATGACAATTCTGTTGATCTTCAAATACCCAAGAATATATATTTGGGTGTCAAGATGCAATATCCTGATAAATGTTAAATTTCTAAAAATATGCCTCAGAATATTTCATTTACATCCTCACTATATTTGTAAGGGGTTGATTTTTCAGAATATAATATACACTTACGTAACAGAATTCACACAGGTCTTACATTTATATAAAGCCATGATATTTGGAAAGAAAGAGTGAATTATGTTTTCATAAGCAAAGTTCAGGTTTGTTATGAAGTATGCTAGGGCATAAATGTATACTAAAATTTTTTTCCCGATTGTGATCCCAAGTTAACACATCACAACAAAGAAACTGATGTTAGTCAATTATTGTTGAAAATGAGTAGCAGGGAAGGTTTAACTCCAATGCCCCAATGCCATATATAGTCATAGACATTAACTCAACAAAACAATCATATGCAGGCTTTCCAACATTTAGAATACAAATTACTAAAAAAGTATGGTTTAATGTGTAAAATGGCATTCAAATTCATAATTTTCATCCCAAAATTTACTCAAATCAGTTAAAATATTTATTCAACTAAATTTTATGTCACACAGTGTTATTATATATGAAAAATAAATTCTTAAATATTTACTTTATTATATCTCCTTCAATTAGTTTAAAAAAATATTTTTTAGTTATTGCTAATTCAATGCCAATATAGCGAATATGCTATATGATTAAAGAAAATCGTTTTGGCCTCTCTAAAAAACCTTATGCACAAATTCTACTGATTGCAATACTTTATAAAGTACAGGAATATTGGCATAACATTATATTCATGGGCTAAAAAATGGCAGAATGCTAATTTAGAATCTTTTGAATTGGGTGAGTGTTAAAATCAGGTTTAGGTAATTTAAAGAAATAAACTCCATTCCTCTCAGAAATTTTAGTCATCTAACTTACAAATACAAACATCTAAAACAGCATTATAAAATTTATTGGAAAAAGTGAAAGCATATTGTTTAACAAATTGTGTTGAAAATTTGAATCTGTTTAGAAATTTGTTGTAAACTAAAAACTTACAAAAATTTAAAGAATATTTCCTTTATGTAATATCTATTTTATGCATGTAAAACAAACAAGCAAACCACAACACACAACACTGATTGAATGCTGAACTAAAAATATGGCTCTTATGTAAGTAAACTTTTATGCAATGAATATTGGTAATTGCATTTCAAAAAATCTTATACAATTTATCACTTAATTTAAAAAGTGAGTTCATGAATTCCACATAAATTACCCCAATTTGCTATTGGGAGTAATCCAAATTGATTTTGAATTTATTAAGCTAAACAGTAAATTTCAATAAAATTAAATCTTTTCTTTGTACTGTTATTTATACATTTTTAACATATTTTTAGAATTATATACACCAAATTTCAAATTTTGATTTCTTTTCTAAATTGAAAAACAATATGGAAGAAATTTTTGAATTTTAAAGCTATATTTTTCAAGCATTCATGCAATATATGATCTCATACCAATCAAAATTTGATCTTGAATACTTTGAATTCAATATTTTGGATGTGTATTTATATATAAATGTTTCTAATATACATTGTCCAATCAAAATTCTTCATTTAATGGCTTATTCAGCTTCCTATTTTTTATTAAGATATTACCAAGTATGAAAAAAGCTTACATAACCTAATTCTTTTACATAATTACTTCTTCATGTGCTGGCAAACATTGAATATGAGGCTGTATTAAGAATTACTTAGTGTATTTACCTTTCAAATATAATCATTAATTACTTTCAGTTTGCATGCTGTTTGAAGTCTTTTAAGCTAACTTCTAGGAGAAATATAATATACTAAATACAGAAGAACTTCCTCTATAATAGACTCCCTCTATAATTAACGTTATTCTTCTTACTCTGTAATGAAGTTTCTCTATTAAAAATGCTACTATGATCAAACTTCATGGTGTGATATTTCCTAGTTCATTTGGATTTCCTCTGTATAAGAATTTAATATGCAATAATTTTATTTTTTCAGATGTTACAACTGTAATCATTTTATGTACTACACAAAAGCCCCTCATTAGGGAAAGTAATTCAAGGTGAAAATGTAGCAAATATACATTAACAATATGTACCAATATTTTGTTATACTATAGTTACCCTGATCACAACATTTGCTATATACTTGCAATAAACACAATTGTAGCTGAAGTATTTTTTTCAGCCACAATAATGAACTGAAACCTCTATTGTAATCAACTGAAATTCACTATAAAGGAGTTCAACTGTACTAAATTTTTACAAAATGTGTGTACCTTAGACTGGTATCTAAGTTTTACTTTAATTGTATTAACTAATTATCAAATGTAATGAGAAGACAACAGCATGTGTAACTCAACACATATGTATCGTAATTTTTCAACATAATTTTCTATATGTAGGATGCTTTGCATGTACAAATAAAGAATACTTGTAAATTGTTTTGGTTAGCACCATTTCATAAAGATCATTTTTATATAAAGAATGGAATTGCAAAAAGCTTTTTTGAAATATTAAATTTGTGAAAAATTATAATATACTTGGTAAGCGAATTTTCAAAATAATTTATTCATTAATATTTGGACACCTTCAAATTATCTGTCAGACAAAAAAGTTAGATTTGAGCAGAAGAGATTCTTTACGATTTAAAAAAGTATTATTTCAAAATTATACTTAACTTTAAAAGTTTAAATTTTTGTTAAATTTGGCAGATTTTTATGCTTATTGTTATCATTTAAAATCAAGACATTCATTCAAAATTTCAGCAAATGTTGTATTTAATGTATTTATTGTATTACTGTTCTGCCCTTTGTTGGGCTTGTGTTAGTTTAAACAGCAATGTTTGAACTGATTATCAATATAAATTTGATGTACTGCATATAAAAGTAATGCTAGAACAATCATGGTCAACATAAAATAACGTTGTTTTGACCTTAAAATAGTGCTTTTTTATTCAGAAAAAACAACCAAAAAGCAACCTAATATGACATTGTTGGAACAACGTTGTTTAGACCAATCAAAAGGGTACCATTTCAATGTTAAAACAACCATATAAAAACAACTAAAAAACAATGTTGTTTAGACCAAAATTTGTTATCTGGGTATATGTAAGGCTTGATAACAAGCTAAAGCATTGCAGTTGTGCTACTTCCTTATCTTTACATAATCATAATAACAAAAACAATCCATGCACTAAATTAGTAAGCTGTCATACACACACAATCACTGAGTTGCCCATTCACACACTAATCCAGATAATGGTTTCCACTGTGGAGTTCAAGTAAAAGCTGGAGCTGTTGCTGCTAAAGATGTCTCTGGAATCGCATGGCACCACTTTGGGTTTTGACCCTGTATTCCATCTACCACTCTTGATCTAAATAAGTTGTTGTTAGTTAAGCATTCAGGAAAGCTAATGTTTATTAATTTATGTTAATTAGCTAAACACTCAACTAAAAAGAGAGAATTAGGAATTTGTCAAACTTAATTGTCATATACACTGTGAAAAGTAATAAGTTACTCTTGATTAATTGTGAAATTTGGATTGGCAAGATTCTACAAAATGTAATACTATATTAAGCTCATTTAAACAGTTAATTTTGGTAACTACTATGATAAATAACATGTAATACCCATAGACCTAAAAACAATAAGTTGCATTATTTGGGTTGAAAAAATTGTCATATGCTGACTTAGTGTGACATTACATGGCAACTGTGATAGGGTCACCAACATCTATCCAAAAAATTGGTATTAATTATATATTGAGATCAAAATGGATTTCTTTTACTGTAGAGTCACTCAGAGCCCTTATTTTAATTATTTCCATTATTTCTGATTAATTTGACACTCTAGTTTAGTGATTACATCATTAAGATGAAGTGCTTGGTGCTATCCATTTATCAATTTATTAGTGTTTAATTCTTTGTAATTCTTTGTATTTTTGAGTGCAGTTTTATGATCATTTTATTATTGTCCCCCTGATCTGAGTCATATGTGTTATTACTTGTTTAATTTGCAAGGGAGTTTCTTACAATGTTTCACTGAAATTGTTATAAATACATGAGAGAACTGTAGCAATTGCACAATATAATTTGTCTCACTCCAATTGTGTTTGATCTTTTTTGATTTATCTATATGCTAACCCCTTTTAGGTCATTATAAATTTTATAATAAATCTTGCTTAAGATCTGGTGGCAATTTGGGAGTTACACCACAAGTGTCTGGGGCAATAACTAGCCCCTTAACATTTGGCAGCCCAAATATACTATGCTGTTGGCAAACATGAATGCACAGTAATTATGTGCCTTTTGTTTATTTACATGAGCTGAGATAATAGAACTCTGAGCTAAATTGTTTATTGAGCTAGAATTTAATACTTGAGACACACAAATAGCACCTTGGCAAGCAAGGATGGCTTCATGGATATGGCTTCTGTGTGATGCTGTGTGAATTGGTTGCAGCTGGAAGTCTATTCTCTATGGATAATTTTTGGTTTTCTCAATTGAATTGGTGAACCACCAATGTACTTTCTTTTTGCAAGAATGTGGGTCACTCTCTACAATGGCAGCCTTTGCAACATTTGATATTAAATCCTGAGTTTCTCAGTACTGCTAGAGTAGCCAGAGTGCCCACATGATTCTACATTATAATGAGAAATAAAGATGAACCATTAGTGCAAGTGTATTCTGTAAATTCTTGGAACCAAAAAGGACTGGAGTGCTAAGAAAGTAATACTCTTTGTTATGCTAAGCAATTCTTAGAAAAGTAATATATCCTGTTAAGTTGAAAAAAATATCTATTTAAGAAGTGTAATATCACTCACTGAAACAAAAACCAATAATAATTAATAAGCAAGATGGATGCTACAAGTGCAATTCCAACCTAGGAAATCAGTGGATTCTCCATATTTACACAAACTAGATCCAATGTTGCAGTTGCATCAAGCCCAATCAACTAATATACTTCAAACATTGGAAGCATAAATGTAGGCCATGGATGAGCCAACTTGGTTGGAATTTCAAGAGGTAGTTAAGAAACAAAAAGAAACTGAACAGAGACTAATTCAGTAAATAGAAACAATAAGATTACAAGCTGAAAATGAAAGAAAATTTTTGCTTAAAGAAATGCAAAAAGAAATAAAGTTAAGGCCAGATGAACAAGAGATTAATCATAAATGGCGACAGATCTCTTACAGGCAAGCCATTATCAAGCAATGAGGTTATGCCAAGAGGAGACACAAAAGTGGAAATACAAGTATAAATAATACAAAAAAGTTCAACAATAAAAAAAATAAAATATTAGATAAAATAGACAATAGAAATTTTGAAATCAAATAACTTCAAGATAGGATTCAACTACTATCACTAAGATTAAACAAATATGTTTAGATACAAACATGAAAAATAGGAGAACCAGATGCAATCACAAGGTTGTAGCAATACTTGTCCATATTAAAAATAGAGGAAGAACCAGGTAACTCCTTACATACTAACATAAATGAATGTATGAAAACAAAGACATCATTTTAAAAGGAAAAAATGAAAATTTTTTAGTCTAACAATAAAATGAACTAATTGACAAGATCTACCTAATAGATAAAAACAATTGCCCAACATGTACTCAACCAGCCATATTTTTAAATATGGTACATCACATTCAACAAATCAACAAATGCTAAGTAACACATAGAGAATAATGGCATGCAGAGAAAAACTAGTCAAGGAGTGTGAGCAGGTCAACTTAGAGCAAGATAATCTACTAATAATACATATTAAACCTGACAAATTTTGCAGCAACAATCTAGAAAAATTGATTTAAGAAACATTATGTATTTCAAGTGTGCAGAAACTACCAGAGTTCCTTAAAAAACATAGAAAACAAGCTAGAAAATGTGTTCATCATAGAACACAAAAAGAAGGAACAGTGGCTGTCTGAATTAGTTGCCATTGACCTACAGTTAGATACTGTAGTATCATCCAAAGCAACTAAGGCGAGGAATAACATCAAACGATTGATAATAATTAGAAATTGATTGTAAAATTTAGTTAATTATTTTAGTTACTTTGTACAATGCAACTAAGCCATAATATTGTTCAAATTAAGAAAAACTTGTTAGCCGAGCAAGTAGTATTTGACCAATTATATTGAGCGAATTAATGCTTACGTAGGAACAGCCATTTTGGCAGACGAATTATTTGAATTTTGAAATCAGCAGGTACTTTTGAAAATTTTTATAAATTGCATTGAACTAACCAGAATTTTGATGAACAATAAATTCTTC
>CABFPE010000328.1:592386-616834 GCA_900660155.1 Hofstenia miamia | reverse complement strand
GGGGAGATTGGCTTCGGGCAGTGGCCCATGGAAGAACTGAAGAGGAAACATCATACCACTCTGTCTTCTAAACAGTGATAGTTAATACTCAATTATTTGATTAACGTAACTAGTTAATAATAGAGGATGGTCTGATGGTTCAACAATTTGGTAACACCTCACCTGCGATTTACCGAGCACTCATTCACTAAAAGGTATCAGTCTATACAAAAAATATTTTGGAATTTTCTCACAGAAAATGAATGAGCTGCGACAAATAACACCAATAGCAGAAAATATTAGGGAGACTTGATTCTTGAAATACGCCAACACCGTCACAACCAAACGTGAAGCAGTACTCAAAATGTCAAAGCAAGCAGAATATGCACTGATAACATGGGAAGAATCTGAGGCGGAGTCACTCATACGAAGAGCGGACACTCTCGTGCATGGGGAACGACCAGTGTTGTCCGTAACGCAAGCTGAGGAGGGCGTGTAGCATCATCCAAAGCAACTAAAGCAAGGAATAACGTCGAACGATTGATAATAATTAGAAATTGATTGTAAAATTTAGTTAATTATTTTAGTTACTTTGTACAATGCAACTAAGCCATAATATTGTTCAAATTAAGAAAAACTTATTAGCAGAGCAAGTAGTATTTGACCAATTATATTGAGCGAATTAATGCTTACGTAGGAACAGCCATTTTGGCAGACGAATTATTTGAATTTTGAAATCCGCAGGTACTTTTGAAAATTTTTATAAATAGCATTGAACTAACCAGAATTTTGATGAACAATAAATTCTTCAGAGTTTATTTTATTTTCATTCTACTTTTATCTGGTTTGATTATTTAATAAAATGTGCAGCTAGGCAAGTTGTGTCGAGTAGTGGCTGGATTCCATCAGGGGGTCGATTCTAAGGGTCCTTGTGCCAGTCACGAAACCGCACTTATGTTACGGTTAGGAGTTTTTCAATTCTTGCCTAGTCTGACTATCAATCAATACATGTATGAAATAATCAACGCTTGAAACAACTGGATAGTCAACACTTAGGGATATATATATATATGTTCTTAAACGTAGGAGACTTGACTATAATCGACCTGATAAATGACCTTACATGTACTATTATTAAATGTAGGTATAGGAAACTGTAGTCTTATTAAATAAATCATTAAGCCGATAGTTTTATGGTAATGGCTATATTTAATATTACGTATATGCAGTTAGTGTCAACGCCCGGTTGCTTTATTAAATCAAAACAACAAACACTCTACAAAATTGAGTTTAAGTCAGTTACTACTTGACATGAGTTCACGCACTAAGCTAAGGTAAGGTACACATAATTAATCCCAGTTGAGCTGAGATGGTGTCATGGATTCAACCGTCATTTATGAAGGAGAGGAACTGCCTTGTGGAGATCAGCTTCGGGCAGTAGCCCAACGGAAGAACTGAAGAGGAAACGTCACGCAACTCCGTCACCTAAACAGTGGTGGTCAATACTCAATTATTAAATTAACATAACTAGTTAATAAGAGAGGAAAGTCTGATGGTGCAGCAACTTGGTAACTCCTCACCCGCAATTTACCGAAGGACAATTAACAGTATTAATACACGGCGCTAATATGCTAGGTGGAGGATGTTACATGGCGACCGTGACAACTAAGAACAACGTCAACAGAGAGGAAACAACGCAGCGATACTCCTTTAAAAACTCTGAAACTCAAAGGAAAAGTGAAAAGGANATGTTACAATACATTTGTGCTGGCACAGAGAATAAAGTATAAACCAAAAATCACCATAGATCTGTACTACAAACTAACAATGTTAGTGATAGCAGGAAATGACTATGAATTCAATGAAATAGCAGATTCAAATATCAAATGCAGTTTTATGGAAGGAAATCAAAACAGACAAACTCATACAAGATCAGTGGCAACAAATGTGCACCAACTCCAATGTTTTAACATACCAATACTATTACCAACATTGTGACTGAAAGACAAAAAGATAGCAAAATCATTCTGGCATGAGGAAAGTACATACATAAATACCAAGAAAAAGGCAGTGGATAAAATAAAAGGCAAACACTACAAAAAGTCAAAGGCAGTCTTAGTTAAAAATAACAATTGTGAATGTATTTTCATTGAAGGTGATGTAATGCCTTATGATCTATGCAGTAAAGGACAGCTGATATACAACAATACATAATGAAATAGGGATAGCAACAACAAAGTCAGTTGTTTTATTTTCAAATATAATTTGGGGTGAACTATGGAGTAAGCAGTACAAATACTATGATGCCACAAGGAGGGTAGAGATAATATCAATGATTCATCTGGAAAGAATGACCCAAAAGAGATAATGAGAGAAGAGTTACAAGACAACATCAGTGCTTTCTTTGACAAGGCATCAGTAAGCAAATCTCTATGGGAAACATAAATTCTTCTATCCTGAAACAGAAATTCATCCAGAGCTGGCACACACATGCAGGGTGGATGTGATAATGGCTCTCATGGTGGCAATAAATGGCCTGAAACTATGTGAAAAATTCTATGATGAGTTCATGGTGAAATTAAATGAGATGTGGAATATGTGCATGATATTAAAGGGGCTAGAAGACCTACCATTCATGAGGTACAACAAGATCATAACTATGAAAAAGGAAGTACTAATGCAACTAATGAAAACCAAGCAGTACATGCAACTGGAATGGGAGATGCCAGAGGCAGCAAAGTTGATAAAATAAAACTAGCAGACAAATGATTCATCAAAAAGAGTCATGATCATTAATTAGCTATGCTAAGAACGGATCATGGCATAATCAATAAAGAAGTCATGAAAAAAGGAAACAAAGAAATAACATACTTTTTGATTTTAAGTTGATTAATAATTTGCTTTATATCAATTAACACTTTTTGTAAGCTAAGCAGTATTATGGTATTAGTGCCTCTTGGTGAAAAGTGTTTGACAAAAATTCTTAATAAAAAACACTAAGCCAAATTAATAACATGTTGCATAAACGAGCAGACAATGATTAAATATTAAATTAAGATATCAATAATAGGCAGGGAAATGTTGTTTTGCTTTAAAAAATTACTATAAGAACTGTAAATAGATTCACAAAATTGATAGAATAAATCACTTAGATTTATATTTGTTTTGTATCAGGTTTGATTTGCTAATGCAAATGGGAAGCTAAATGTTCAGGCACCTGAGTAGTGTTCAGAGTTCCCAAGGATGCATTTACCAGCTGTTGGGTGGCTGCATTTCAGCAATCTGCAATTTACATTAGCTTCTGCATTAGTGTGACATAATGTCCATGAAAGTGTGTCTATAAGATAGGTGTACAAAGAGGAGTATTTCTCTGTCTAGCTTTTCTATTTAATTTATATTTTATGTCAGTAAACAGCTGGACAGCTGACTATAGGTTAACCCTCTATTTTAGATATAAATTCTTGTATGGTATTAAACAAGATTTATTATGCATATGAGGTGTCTATGAGCACCCTATCAATTATGTTACAATTGAACTAATTAACTGTACACCTTCAACTTTCTTTTTTCTGCAGGCCACATTAGTTGCTCACATGTATACAAGTTCATGTAGTTATTTATATTTGAGGCTATTTATGTGTAGTGCAGATAAAAAGTGAAAGTGGCCAGGTTGCCTCAATTCCTTTATTACCATTTCAAATATCAAAAGCAATCAATGTACAATTTGTTAAATGTAAGCAATACTGGAATGCATTACACCACACAACATAAACCACAATCATTGAAAAGGCTTCATGAGTCATAGTCAATTGCATAGTAACTGGTTATTACTGCTTGATACTAATCATTCTTCATTTCATTGTTCCACTTCAGATTTTCACCCTGTCATCTCTCACTGTCAACAATCTAAATGGAAGCTAGTTGATTCTTGTAAAGCAATGTAGTTGTAAATATAATTAATAACTTAAGTTATTGTGATAACCTGGATGGCAAAGATGTATTGGAATCTTACTAGTTACAGGGAAATACATAATGACAAAGAAAAATAACAGTTAAAGCTAATTTTAGTCAATCTCTCACAAGTGAGCATTCTACAGTCATAACATAAAAGACCTGCAGTGAGACAACAAAATAATGGGAAAGTGTTACATTTTCTAAATTTAAAAAGAGCAATTAGTGATATTGAAAATGCTAAATTTAATTAGAACATCAAGCTACAGTAAAAAAAAATGTAGTGAGTGATATTGATAGTGTCTGTGAAGAGGAATTTGATGAAACTTTGTCATATGACTTAAATGAAAATGAAATTGAAACCAGACCACTCTATCTCTTGTTCCACAAAATAACTTTAATAATAAGTGGAAAAGAGATCAGTAATCAGTGAAGCTCTGGTCCCTTGTTTTCAAAAAGTGAAAAAAGGGCATGAAGGAGTTCCAGCCATAGCATATAGCAACATTATGGTTGGTGTTACACAAAGTTGACATACTACCAGCCGCAGTTCCACTAGTAGCAATAATGGCTCAAGTATCCAAATACCAATGTCTAGAAATGTCAGACATAGCTAAAATAATGTTGATTCACAAGCATAAATAGTCAATCTGCAATGCAATAGGATTTACAACTGTGGGGAAAGAACTACATATTCTACAACTTATCAAACAGTCAAGAATATAACAATAATGAGAGTGAAGCAAATGGAATCATCACAAATGATGGAAACAGTTGTGGGAAACAACACAAGCTTTATCTTTAAAACTATAACAAAGAACAAACATTTAGCAGATACATAGCAATATTTCTTTCTGAACTCTAAATTTGACATCAGCTTAGCACACACCAGCAAAGCAAATGTTAACATTATGCTAATGATAGCTATAAAAGGATTTTAGCTATATAACAGATACTATGAAATATTCACAAACAAAATATACCAGTTGAGAACAATAGGCATGGCGGATCAGACCCTTTGGATAACACATTCTAAAGTATGAAAACACAGTATTAAGAGAGATAGATGTTGTATTGAAACTAACAAAATAACAAACATACTAATAACTAAAATGGGAGGAAAAAGAAGCAGATGACCTTATTTTTGAATCACACAAAATGGTCCATGGAAAGAAACCTCAATTTTTAAATTAGCTAAGCTGAAGAGGCATGTTCCAGAATGCAGAACTAAATTACAAAAACTTTTATATATGATGGTAATCTATCAATGTTTGCAGAGTTCATTTTCCAAGATAGGTGCACAATAACATACAACATAAACACACATGTGCAACTGGATCCTGCAAACATTTTTAAGGAATTTCAGATAACAGTTACTTTGGAGGGACTGCTAGAATGGTGCGCATCTCTATGTTGCAGCAATACTCAAAGAATTTTAATTAAATTTTTGGGTTTGCATAATCAGCACACAGTTTCCGTAGTCCTGATCTCCAAGATTGACATTGTCTGAGTTTATTAATGCTGGTCACCTGAACAAATCCTTCAATACAATAAAGACATCACAGCATAACAAGACAGCTCACAGCAGATGATTAGCTTAATCCCATGAGTAAGTTGCCTGTGTGTCTGAATGATGTACTGAAGTATAAAGGAAATCATTTTGAAAAAAACAACTACCTTTACATAAATCCTCTAAACATTATTTTGTGACAATACATGATTACTATTTTTTGCCATCATCTTTAATCTATACAGGAGTTATTATTCCTGCAGCACTTTCTATATATATATATATAATTTTTAGTAAAAATACTGTTATATTGGAAGTTCATCATTGCTTTGAGGGAAAACAGACCATCATGTTAGTCACATTTTCTTACTAGTTCTAAATATTAGCAAAAGTTCAAAAAATATGAAATTTTTAATTGATGTTCAATCTTTGTTATAACAAATATTGAAAATATTTCATAAAATGAATCTTTGAATTGGCATTAGACAAAGAATATGGATCTAAGCATTGTAATCAATTGCCATTTATTTTTTAATAAAAAACTTGTTTTGCTACAAAAAAATTTCATATTAAATGCAAAATCTCAACAGAAAGAATTTGTGCCATATACCTTTGCAATCCTTTAAAAAATATATTAAATAACTTCTATATATATATATATAATTTCAATATTCAATTCTGTTAGATGAAAATATTTTGGTAATTGGATTAATTATACTTAGTATCAATTTTGTAATTTGGAACTATTTCTAATAGTAAATATGTATGTTTTTTCAATATTATTCACTGTTGCATGTCACTATTAAAAGAAATTAAATAATCTTCAATTTTGATGTCAGGTAAAGAAAATCAAAACTACATAATAAATGTTTTGAACTCCTGAAAATGTTTAGGTTTTAAAATATTGTCATAATTTAATAAATCAAAATTTAATTACTAATATTATTCCTGTGAAGCATAATCAGATGTCTAAGCATTTCTTGGTACATCATTTGTTAGGTTTTTGAAATTTACAATTTTATTTTTAATGTGAATCTTATTTAGGTACAATTTCAGCAAATGAAGCACTCACAGGTATCAAATTTTTCTGTACTAACATTTAGATTTTGCTTAATTAATCATAATTCATTATATCTGCCTAGTTGTCAGTGACGACATTTATTGACATTCATTCAACACTGTATATTAGCAAAGGTGCAGAATAGTGCCATGGATATAGCACATAGACAAAATAAACACCATTATGTGGTAAAAAATGAGAAATACAATATAATAGTAGTTTATTAGTCCGTTGTTATCTGCACATGCTGGCAAAATGCCATTTGAGTTAACAATATTTCTGTAAGAAAGACACACCAAAACAAATAAATCACTGTTTTAGCCATCCATATTGCTTAAGCAGATATTATAGATATATTAAGTTATATACAGAGGAGAACTAACAATTTATGGAAGCCTAATATTGAAGATGATTAACTGTTGAAACCAATACTGTCAAGGATGGTTGATTAGGATGAATTATGAGCTACCTGTTGATAGTAGAAGATTTCACAATAATATTTGCCATCTTCCTTATTTATACTGGAAATAATAATCCTGCAGCACTTTATATACATATTATATAGATAATATATTTATATATATATATATATATATATATATATATATATATATATATATATATATATCCATAATTTTTAGTAAGCATACTGGTAAAGTGGAGGTTCATTATTGCTTGAAGGAGACACATACCATCATGTTGCTCAAATTTTTTTTTTACTACTTCTGAGTCAATTCAAGCAAAAGTTTAAAAAATATACAACTTTTAGCTTAATATTCAGTCTTTGTTATAATAGAGAGTGTTGCATGTCACTGTTAAGAGAACTTAGCTAATCTTCAATTTTAATGTCAGGTAAAGAAAATCAAACTACTTAATAAATGTTTCGAACTGCTGAAAATGTTTAGGTTTTAAAATATTGTCATAATTTAATAAATCAAAATTTAATAACTAATATTATTCGTGTGAAGCATAATCAGATGTCTAAGCATTTCTTGGTACATCATTTGTTAGGTTTTTGAAATTTACAATTTTATTTTTAATGTGAATCTTATTTAGGTACAATTTCAGCAAATGAAGCACTCACAGGTATCAAATTTTTCTGTACTTACATTTAGATTTTGCTTAAGTAATCATAATTCATTATATCTGCCTAGTTGTCAGTGACGATATTTATTGACATTCATTCAACACTGTATATTAGCAAAGGTGCAGAATAGTGCCATGCATATAGCACATAGACAAAATAAACACCATTATGTGGTAAAAAATGAGAAATACAATATAATAGTAGTTTATTAGTCCGTTGTTATCTTCACCATGCCGGCAAAATGCCATTTGAGTCAACAACATTCCTGTAAGAAAGACACACCAAAACAAATAAATCACTGTTTTAGCCATCCATATTGCTTAAGCAGATATTATAGATATATTCAGTTATATACAGAGGAGAACTAACAATTTATGGAAGCCTAATATTGAAGATGATTAACTGTTGAAACCAATACTGTCAAGGATGGTTGATTAGGATGAATTATGAGCTAACTGTTGATAGTAGATTTCACAATAATATTTGCCATCTTCCTTATTCTATGTAGGAAATAATAATCCTGCAGCACTTTATATACATATTATATAGATAATATATTTATACTATTTATATATATATGTGTATATATATAAATATATATATATATATATATATATCCATAATTTTTAGTAAGCATACTGGTAAAGTGGAGGTTCATTATTGCTTGAAGGAGACACATACCATCATGTTGCTCACATTTTTTTACTACTTCTGAGTCAATGTAAGCAAAACTTTAAAAAATATACAAATTTTAGCTTTATATTCAGTCTTTGTTATAATAGAGAGTGTTGCATGTCACTGTTAAGAGAACTTAGCTAATCTTCAATTTTAATGTCAGGTAAAGAAAATCAAACTACTTAATAAATGTTTCTAACTCCTGAAAATGTTTAGGTATAAAATAGTGTGTTCATTTAATAAATCAAAATTCAAAAATTGCTTATAATCCTGTAAAGTATTATCAGATATCTAAGCAGCATTTCCTGATAAATCATAAGTTAGGTTTTTGAAATTTAGAATTTAAAATTTAATAAGAATCTTATTTAGATACAATTTCAGCAAATGAAGCACTCACAGGTATCACATTTTTCTGTACTTACATTTAGATTTTGCTTAATTAATCATAATTCATTATATATGCCTAGTTGTTAGTGACTATATTTATTGACATTTATTTAACACTGTACATTAGCAAAGGTGCAGAATAGTGCCATGCAGTAGCACATAGACAAAATAAACAATATTATAGGGTAAAAAGCAATGAGAAATACAATATAATAGTAGTTTATTAGTCCGTTGTTATCTGCACATGCTGGCAAAATGCCATTTGAGTTAACAATATTCCTGTAAGAAAGACACACCAAAACAAATAAATCACTGTTATAACCATCCATATTGCTTAAGCAGATATTATAGATATATTCAGTTATATACAGAGGAGAACTACCTATTTATGGAAGCCTAATATTGAAGATGATTAAGTGTTGAAATCAATACTGTCAAGGATAGTTGATTAGGATGAATTATGAGCTACCTGTTGATAGTAGAAGATTTCACAATAATATTTGTCATCTTCTTTATTTATACTGGAAATAATAATCATGCAGCACTTTATATACATATATATATATATACAGTACTGGCCAAAAGTTTGGTAACAATTTCCAAATGTAGAAATTTTTGTATTTTACACTAAAAAACGCAATGTAGAAACAATATAATAACACAATGTAGAAACAATATGATAACACTGTGTAAAAAGTAAATAGTTAATTCAGAAAAACTCATTAATATTTTGTATGTCTGCCATTATTGACCAACACGCAGCAATGCGATTTGACATTGACTCGACCAGCATTCTACAATAATCATCAGTAATCTCTGTGCACTTACCACTTTAATTTGCTCTTTCAGATCCTCAAGTGATGTGCATTGGCGCTTCCTCAAACAGTTCTTGATGTGATGCCAGCAATTTTCTATGACGCAGAGGTCTGGGGAGTTTCCCGACCAGTTCTCAAGCAGCTGAAAGTCTTGTGATGCAATTCACTGTTACACAACTTTGGTGCTGTGGCAAGGAGCACCATTTTGTCTTAGTACAGGTGTTCCATGAAGCTGCATGAACTTTCTCCTGAATTATTTTAAAGTAGGCCTTGGCTGTGACTGTCTTGTTGTGAGAAACAAAATGAAGAACAGCACGCCCACTCGCAGATATATCACCCTGAATCATCACAGAAGGTGCTTAGTGGACAGTTTTTTGCATGTAACATGTGTTGAATCTTTGGTTTCCTGGACATTGTATGTGTGGCCATTATGATGTAAACTGGCTAATCTTTGATTTGTAATTAAACATTGCTTAATACCACATCTCAGGGATGAAGTGTTGGTATTCCCTGCATATCCACAATCAGTCTCGAATGTTCTTTGAAGACAGTCAGAGTTTGGCTGCCTTTTTGCATGATGGAAGGTCAAAGGTAGTATTCAATCGACGCCTAATGATGCATGTTGATACATTCTGCACTACCACACCTAGATTTTCTTTAAGCTCAGAAGATGAAGAGAATGATTGATTGACAACATAATGGTGAATGAGACAGTCAGTCTGAAAGGTTTTCACTTTTGGACTTCCAGACCACTTGTGAGATGAAAATTTTGCAGTTGCTGATAGCAAGTAACCCTTCTGGATACCGAAGATACGGACATGCCCATTCTAGCAGCTATAGCGCTATAATTGTACCCCTCCTCGTACAAAATATGAATTTGCGCACGCTTTGTTGGCGAAATTTACTTTGACTTCAGAAGATGAAGAGAATGGTTGATTGACTTCATAATGATGAATGAGACGGTCAGTCTGAGGGGTTGTCACTTTTGGTCTTCCAGACTGCTTGCGAGAGAAAAAATTTTGCAGTTGCTGATAGCGATTAACACTTCTGTATAGCGAAGATACTGACACGCCCATTCTAACAGCTTTGCGGGATAAATTTAATTGCCACGGACCATATTTCAAACTATAATGATAGTGCTTTTTCAGTGAAAATGTATTGTGTGAAAATCTAAAATTGTGTTAATTTGATTGGCTAAATGAATCTGTTGTAAATTCTAAGAAAATTGGGGAATTTCAGGAATTTTACGAAGTNTGTATATATATATATATATATATATATATATATTGTGGCATCAGTACCCCTATATTCCCATTCCATATGAACATTTCCCAAAATATATTTCTGCTGACATCACATATAAACATTTTTAAATTCTGCCATTGGCAGAAGATGATCATGAGCAGCTCAGCCATCTTATGACCACCACATAAACCTGTTCAGTTGATGCAGATTATTCTCATTTTACTATTGATGGCAGCTTTGTTGTCTCACTTTGGCACTAATTGCCATGTAATCCTAGATGCTGCCAATGCAGAACGTATCTGTAGTAGTTACAATTGCAGTATATCTGTATCAGTCCCGATGCTCATTAAGCTGGCCTCGTTAATGTATACTACTTTAAATTACTTATGTCTAACTGGTACTCTTGAAGGTTCTATTTTTGCAAGATTAGATGCTACGCTATCACTGTGTTATTGCTTTTGTATATTGCTAGATGGTGACCCTCATATGGTAACCCGTTAATGCCCAAATGACCATGAAAATAATTTCTTAAAATTTTTTTGTAATAGAACAAGTAAATGGGTATTCTAACTGTTTTTTTGTCAAAATTACATAATGAGAATGCTAACCAGTATTATTTGATATAGCAATTTACATAATAATATATTTACTGAACATATAAAATAATATTCAAAAAACAATAGAAAATGTCTATTGGTGATATTTCAAAAAATATTGAGGATAAATATAAACATTACATTTGATGCACCACTACATACTTTTTCCTTTGCATAAGCAGCAAGGAGGCCCTTTATTACCTGTAAATTCAATCATATGGCCAACATTGTCTATGCATGGAATATCAGCAGTTGATCATTTGGGCTGGAGATGTTCAGAAAACTTCAACACCCAATTGAAATCATAGGTTGTTATTAAATTGCCAAGCTCAACTATCTATAGTTTTACAGAAAACTCTTGTTCTACTTTGCTCTAGTTTTGAATGGAATTTTACACATGGTCTTAATTCACAATTCACCTGCACTTGTTTTACCACCATTATGCCCCTCTCAGATCCATGTTATTTTATGATAATGGTAAATTATACTCAATCATCACTAAAAACTTTAACTATACTGATTTAATGGAACTAGTAATAGATCAAGCCAAACACATAAATGATATGGAAACTAGAATATCAGCTCTAGAGAGACAGTTGTCTCAATCATCATCTCCCCAAAGTAAAGAAAATTTTGTGATGCAGGAACAGTTCCAAAAGTTTGACTCATCAATATGAGAAAACCAAAATGTATTCAGAACTAATATATTAGAAACTATTACGAACTTATTGAAACCTGATACTAACCTTACTCAGTCATCCCAACAGCAAGATGCCAAAACTTTTAATGAACCTACACAGAACACTAACCTATTGTTGCCACCACCAAGCCTTTCAGCCTTCCTACCAGTATCACTGCCAACAGCATCGCCAATGCCAGTAACTCACAACAACATCCTAATCACAAAATCAAAAACACGTATTTTGATGCTGCCAAACAAACCACTAAATACTGATCTTAAACTTCACAAGATACCACAATATTTTACTGGCAAATTTGACATTAAAGGACAAACATTCCTAAAATGGATTGTACTCTTTGAAATCTATCTTGTACAACAACATGGTATGAAACAAAATGGAGCTACAGAAATGCCTCTTTTTCTAAAAGACTGTGCTCCACAGGTATATCTAAAACTTGATGCTAATATTAAAACTAATTATGATAAACTTGTTGCTGCTATGAATGAACAATTTGCCAATGAATGTACAAGGAAAGAACACCAAATGCAATTATACAGCTGTAAACTTGATAAAGAAGAGGATATAATCAACTACATTTACAAAGTAGACCATTTATTACGTCTGTCTCAAGAAAAAGATCGCTACTTTCTGCAAAATCTATATTCATATGTCCACGCAGGTCTACCCACATCAATGAAAAATCAGTTCAAAAAAAATGTGACATTGTTAACGATATCAACACCCTCATTGAAAAAGCAGTTAATATCCACCTAACTCTAGAAAATTATGAACATATAATTCACCAGCAAGGCTACCAACCTCAAACATTTCAACCTCACCACAATACAAGTAAAAAGGATGATCTTCAAAAAGTCATAGCTGATAAACCAGAGGAATTCCCATTTGTCAAATGTAAAAGATGTGGAGAAAAAGGCCACTTGAAACCGGATTACAAGAAAATAATATACTTAGTTAATGAAGATGGCTACTACACATCTGAAGATCTTGAAAATCATGAACATGCTGAATCTAATGACAAAGATTTAAACAAATAAGGGCGCCACCCCATGACTGAGGAAATGAGCTGCTGATCATAACAGACTTACTAGAAAGAAATTTAATACCAATAACAATCAATAACTGCAACATAAAAGCTGCAGTTGACACCAGTACATCAATTACCATCATGGCTGATACTTGCACTCACAACATTAATTGGAATTGTAATGACATAACAGCAAATGAGAAAAGACTCATTAGCACTTCAGGTGAATATGTTAATGTAAAGGGAACCATAAGAAATGCCAAGATCACAATCCAAAATGTCAAATTCGAACAGGACATTCATATCATCAATACAATGAACCAACCACTACCCTATGAAATGATAGTTGGTCGCGATTTCTTAACAGAAAACAACTGTCTGATAGATTACTGCAGCAGAACTCTCATGATCCACCATGTGCCACCAAGGGCACAACTGCTTTGGAGCACTAAGAAATGGTACATTGCAAGAAATTCCGTAGTCTTCCTAGGCAAAAATATAACAGAAGGAAAGATCACTATTAAAGACAATGCAAAACAGCTAATAGATGAAATACAAGCTCCGAGCTCCATCAAAGACTTCCAGCGCATTCTTGCCTTCATAAACTACTACCATATGTTTATTCCAAATCTAGCTGAAAAAAACACGTCACATGTCAAACTTCCTCAAAAAGCAAAATCATTTTGAATGGACATGGCAACATCAGGAAGAGCTAGACACACTTAAAAAATCTATTAAAAATATCAAGTTGCTCAATTTGCTGATACCAAATGATCCCTTCATCCTTGACTGCATTGCAAGTACAGTTGCAATTGGAGCTACACTAAGTCAAATTCAAAATGGAGAAGAAAAACCCATTCAATGGTTTAGCTGCAAACTCAACATTAGCAAACTCAACTATGGCGCAACAAAACTAGAAATGCTGGCACTTATTGAGTCTCTGAAAAAATTCTGACACTTTCCCATTGGCAAAAAAAACTTCACCATATGCAACAACAACAGCAGCCTCTGTTGGCTCAAGAAATATGCAGGAGATTGTTCAATTATTATTGCTTGGTGGATAGAATATCTCAATGATTTTCACTTTACCATAGAACACCAGAAGAGCAAATTGCACACTAATGCCAATATCTGGACAGCATTGCCCCAATACTAACACAATCTGAAAAAACAACAAGGACCATGCAAAGAATTTCATTTCATACTGCAGTGCCAATACAAACAACGACCTGATATATACACTGATAAAATGGTGATCTGATAAAGCCCATACTATCAATTTTCATTAAAAAAGAAATTCCTGTGGAGGAAATATCTAAAGCTCAAGCAAATGACAAAATACTTAGCCAGATTTTGATTTGTCTCAAAGACCATACATTTATAATGGATTCAATGTCAATGAGACACAAACATAATTGGAAACTAACAGATTCTGGCATTCTCTACAATGCATCAACAATTTGAAACTGGGTAGTACTACCTGAATACTACAAATGAGACGTCATCTGTAAAATTCATGAACAAGGCCACAAAGGTGTGTACCAAATAGAACTAACAATACATGAAAACCTCATGACACACTACCTATGACCAACAATAGAAGAAGTCATTAACAAATGCCAATCATTTATTCTTCTCAATAAATAGTGCTTTCCAGGTCAATGAGCTGATCACAAAAAGCTGCAAGCTAACTACACCAACAATACCGTCAATGCTGATATAGAACAACTATAAAAGGATGATGAGGACTACACCTATGTACTCATAATAGTAGATCACTTCACTAAATACTGTGAGATGATACCCCTAAAGAACATCACAGCTCAAACTACAGCAGAAGCAATTCTTAACAACTGGGTGTGTGTTTTCAGCCTGATGACACAACTAATTACCAACCAAAGTAAACAATTCAAAAGTCTCCTCTTTCAAACTCTAGCATTGAAATTGGAGATACTCCACACACATACAACCACAAATCACCCTCAAGCAAATGGTGCTGTGGAGCATGTAAATCAGACTCTGTTAAAATTAATGCAAACAATCACTGCACATATAGGTGGAAAAAAATGGCGTGAAATCTTACCACTAGTGGAATACTTCTACAATACTTCCACTAATTCCACAATGAAAATCTCACCATACAAATCCATGTATGGCTAAGAAGCACTGACTCTGGTCTCCATTCTCTTTCAAGGCTATTGTCGCTCAATCAACAACAACTATGTTAAGCAACTAATGACAAATATCACCAAAACCCATGAAACAATGTGTGCTCACACAGAGACAAGTGCAATACAACAACAATGCCACTTTAACACAAAAATCTATGGTCAATCACACCAAATTGGAGACAAAGTTTATGTATACACTCCTGATGTTCTTACTGATGAAAAACAAATCAGAAAACTAGCATTTAATTGGGAAGTACCACGTACTATTATGAAAGTTCTCACTCACAATAACTATGAACTGGATAACAAGAAAATCACCCACTTCCAAAACATTGAAAGAGTTGCACATAATATTGAAAATGCTACCATTTCGAACCTAAAAGAATTTGAAATAATTAAATCTGATAACAATGAATTCTATCTTACCCCTGGTTGCACAAAAGTGGAAGAAGATTCTTTGGATGATGAATTCCAACATGATCTTTCTTCTCCATTATGCATGTACACACAACCTAAATGCATTGCTAAATCTAATACTTATTATAAAGACTGGTCTATTAACATTGCTACATTGCCTTTAGATATCACAAACAATGAAGCAGAAAGCAGCCATCTACAGTTGTAGAAAAGCACATAAACCAATCTCAAGTCCATCTGAATCTCCCTGCAGGTCATTCTCAGGGTCCTTCAGCATTCACAATCAACCATCGGATGTCTCTAGCTGCAGGACGTCCTCAGCTACCAACTACAATCAACAACCTATGACATCCATTTCCACTGTACACAAAAGGGTGGGCAAAACTTCTTCCCACACACCAGTCAAACGTCACATTTTAACTCAAATACCATCTCAAGCTTCCAGAACTTCTAGCAGTCGCCAAGACTCTCATTTTGCTCAACACAAACAACAACTATCACTAATAGAAGGAGAAACCATCCACCCTTACTTTATTGCCTCAAGGAGATGCCGTTATATCACTCACAACAACATTTCAGAACAAGTGAGAGAAACTATCTCTAAAATTTTAACTGATGGAAAAAACAAAGTTAAAAGTGATGCTCTACCCACAATTATTGATTCAGAGAAACGTCCTCAAACTTCTCAAAAACCTGAAACAATACAAAGGTCTCAATTGTCTCAACATAGATTGGAAAATCCTTAACCTCATATACATCTTGAAAAACAAAGAAAAGGAAGACCCAAAAAATGGTCCAATGGCTTAAATTAATCCTAGTGGAAGTGCATACCTATTCAGTAACAGTCAACTTCGTCTACATACAACATACCTCTCCAATACCCAACAATGTCCTAAATCTCAAGATGTACCTCAAATCTTTCAATATTATCAGACAAACTACACTAGCTTGAACAATGGTAAAAAAAGCCCATCAGTCACAAATCTCATCCTAATTGATATTCTCAACAAGCTAAACGCACAACTCTCTCCACATTGCTGCTAAAAAAGCATCAACAACTTACCAATACTTATGAAAAGCTGCTAATACGGACAATCACCAAAAAAAATGTGCCTGGATGCACCTCGCCCATCATCCTACAAACATTCAAGGGCACTTTGAACCCACAAAAGTAATAACAATGTTCCCAAAAACTGTCCTATCTATTGAAGAAGAGGAACAACTACTAAAAGAATCAACAATCTGACTCCCAAAATTCAACAACAGTCTCACTGAAAATCTCTATAATCACTTGCCACCAGGGCAGCATTGGGTGGGCGTGTGGCACCAGTACCCCTATGTTCCCATTCCATACAAACATTTCCCGAAATATCATGCTGCTCACGTCACGTATAAACATTTTTAAGTTCTGCCATTGGCAGGTGTCGTCATGTCGCATTTACTATTACGTTTGTATAAATAGGGCAGCATTGTGTGCACTTGTTTAATAAAAGTTTAGTTTATGTTGAATCGTGTTCTCTTTGTTCTCACTTATATTAATAGATGATCATGAGCAGCTAAGCTTTTTACGGAGTTGAGGGGGCAGCTTTGTTGTCTCGCTTCAGCACTAATTGCCACGTAATCCTAGATGCTGCCAATGCAGAACAAATACAATTGCATTATATCTGTATCAGTCCAGATGCTTATTAAGGTTGGCTCGTTAATGTATACTACATTAAATTTCTTATGTCTAACTGGTACTATTGGAGGTTCTATTTTTGCGAGATTAGATGCTACGCCATCACTGTGTTATGCTTTTCTATATTGCTAACTATGGTGATGCTAATATATATACATATATATATATATATATAATTTTTAGTAAGCATACTGTCATAGTGGAAGTTCATTATTGCTTTAAGGAAACACAGACCATCATGTTGCTCAGATTTTTTCAATACTCTGAGCCAATATAGGCAAAAGTTTAAAAAATATATAACTTTTAGATTAATATTCAATCTTTGTTATAATACATAGTGTTGAATGTCACTATTAAAAGAACTTAAATAATCTTCAATTTTGATGTCAGGTAAAGAAAATCAAAACTACTTAATAAATGTTTCGAACTCCTGAAAATATTTAGGTTTTAAAATATTGTCATAATTTAATAAATCAAAATTTAATTACTACTATTATTCCTGTAAAGCATAATCAGATATCTAAGCATTTCTTGGTAAATCATTTGTTAGGTTTTGAAATTTACAATTTTATATTTAATGTGAATCTTATTTAGATACAATTTCAGCAAATGAAGCACTCACAGGTATCAAATTTTTCTGTACTTATGTTTAGATTTTGCTTATTAAATCGTTATATTATTTCAATATTTAACAATATTTAATTGCATTTTTTAAATGCAAAAAATATTTATCAAAGTTCAATGTGTAAATAATATTATAACCTAAACATTGGTTTAAAATATGAACAATAATCATTTAAAAAATATTGTTGCAAGTAATTTCACAATATAAAAATTGTGATATAATGTTATACCAGTTTTCGTCAAAATAGTTATTTTGCTTATAAATTTATAGAAAATTAAACTGTGCAATCATATCTGGGGATACCCCATTGTCTCATAAATTAGTTTCTTAGAATAATATAAAAAATTAGCTAAATTTTCTTAAAATAATATTTTTAATTGAATCAAAATTTAAATAATTACACTCAATTGTACAGCTTTATTAATATATCACTGAAGTAATAAGTAAACATGTGAAAAAAATTGTGAATTCATCCCCACTTACACCCCACTGACCTATATGGGCGACATTAAAGAGAATAGTCGTTACAAACTAACAAAACATTTTGGGAAGAAATGTAATTTTTTGTTTCACAATTTATAATGAGCATATCCAAAACCTCCCTGTATTTAATAACCAGAATTTTTCGTCTTTTGGGGTGACGACCCCCTCTAATAACATTTTTGCAGAGCTGCATCGCTTTTGGAAGGACAATATATAAGAGTGCTCTATGTACTGGTAATTCCTTTAGACATTTTTTATCAATATTTGCAGGCAAACCTTACCAATAAATATATAGATAATCCTATAAAAACATTATGTCACATTCATTTTAATATTTTGGATAAGGATAGGTCATGTCACTGGGACTGGTAAAGGTAGTGCATAACTGGAAATAAAAAAATTACACAAGGTGCCGACATGAAAAGAATAAATACTAAAAAGGCAACGAAATTGGTATATATTAAAGACATGAATACTAAACTGTCTAGTAGAATTATTTGGTACTCTACCTTCCCTTAAGAAAATACTCACTAATTCCAAGTTTTTTTTACTATATAGGCACTAATCTCTGAAGGTAAGCAAGAAGGTAAATAGGAACTTGCTACTATATAGTGCTACTTTTTTTAAAAATTGTAGCAGCACTAGGGTGCACAGACTGATTAAGAGAACACAGCTAACTATTCCTCTCTTAACAAATACTTAGGTGTCTTACATACACTTCATATTAACAATATGTACAAATAACTAGTAAACTAGTAAACAAAAAAACGAGTAAGCGGGTTGATACTAGGCACCAGTATCTGCGGATGTCAAAATATGCATACATTTGTGAAATTTGTAATTTTATTGTTGTCTTGAAAAGTCTGCCAAAACGTGCATTGATTATATTAACTTGCATTTTTGTTATCATTTACTTATGTATCACCTTCATTATAACTTATTGAGAAGTCTTCTCAGGACGATCAGCTCATACTTGCAACTCTAAATACAACATTGAGCAAATTCATTCACAATGTTTAGATGACGAAGAAACAACTAGATAGTCTCTTTATATACCCTCATTCCAATATGAATAAGACCTTGGAGAATCTCATGTTTATAAAAGAACTTTTACGAAAAATTGAATTCTTGGCTGAATTTGTAAATCATACATTTAATGAGATAAGGCATGAAGCAATTCAGTTAAATGAAAAAGAATCCTATGCTAACATTGGTAAAAGTTGGAAACTTTGAAATCACATTCAATCAAAAATGAAATGGTTAAACTCACAAACTTATATGTTATGAAACTAATACACATTTTCCTAAATTGGCAGAAGTCCTAAAGCTGGATTTTAGCTAGACACATTCTAATTAATGTTAGTAAATTGAAAGATAACAATCCTTTTAATTATTCAATATATATATATATATATATATATGTACTTACATAGATTATATATATATTTATATATGTACTGTATATTTATGTATATATATATATCATGAGGATTTAATAAAGAGGAGTAATTAAAAGAAAATGCTAGTTTAAAAAAGTGAAAACAACTAATTGAAGAAGGAGAACTAAGCAAAAACTTAAGAGTTTATAATCGAAATTTATATAAACACATTGGAAATAGTTGGAATAGTTTCACAAATGTGACTAACAAAGTGTAACTACAACAATATTAACCTGAAACTAAAGATTAAAAATAAAAATATTACAAAGCAAACTTTACCAAATGTTTTCAGTCACAATATAAATGAATGCTTATCAAAATTTATAGAATTTGAAGAAATTGTTCAAAATAATGAGTATGGTGTTATCACATTACAAGAAACTAAGCTAAATAATGAAAACCCTGATGCCACTGTAGAGGATATCATCTAGTACATATAGTGATAGAGATATATTTCAAGACAATGGAGGATGTGGTTTGCTTACATATATTAGTCAAGATTACAGTTATCACATTCCAAAAATCTTCTCTGAATATTGAACTACTAGCATTTAAGCGTAGACCAACTTATCTTCCATCAAATTATACAGACATTATAGTGATATATATATATATATATATATATATATATATATATATATATATATATATATATATATATATATATATATATACTGCCCAATGAAGAGAAGTAAAAGAGCCATGGAAAAAGAACTAAGAAAGCAGGTAAGTTATTACTTTGAGAAATATCCTAGAAGTTGCATCAACATCTGTGGAGATGCAAACCAAAAATTACTCAATTGTGCAGAAGCATTAGAATTAACAAATCTAGTAAACTTTCCAACATCTATGCCATCAAAATGCCAAATTGATTCAACATATGTTACAAGCATTAATAAATTTAAATGTAAAATTCTTGCTCCTATTGTAAAAGTCAAAATTTCATATCATTATGCAATAGAGATCAAACAACTTTACAATTGTCAGTACAAAAATTTCATGGAAGAAGATAATTAGAAAGATTATAATGATTATGACATTGAAAGACTAAGACTTACAGACAACCAATTGAACAGAACTTTTTACTAGTTATCATTTCAAAAACCAAGCACAAGTAATTGAAGAATATGTTCCATTCACTATGGAAAAATGCAATATAAAACTATGTAACATTATAGAATTAAAGATGAAAAACTTGCAACACTTGTTAGAAATAAACTGAGGGCTATTAAAAGTAATTATAATAAATCTTGAAGAAAGCAATTGCAAAAAAATAATAAATTTGGTTAAAATATTACAAAAAAACACATTTTCAAATCTAACCAAAAATGAATTTCTATCTGAAATAAAAAGAAAATTGAAGCATTGAAAGAATCTTAAAATCAATCTAAATGAAGCTAATAACATAAATACTTATTTTACAAGATTCAATGAAGATCAATATTTAGATGATAATTTAATTATCACTCAACTCTCAATATTAGTCTCTACTGGTTTAATAAGCAAGAAATTAAATGTAGAGACCTCAATTGTTTCTGAATGACATTACAATAGTAATGGCAAATGAACACACAACTAGTAATTTTGAGAGTGACAATGAGGGAAATAGATCTATGCCTTTATCATTTCATCAGCAGATTTGATATCATAAAAACAACATTGATCAATCCTATAGGAAGAAGTACAAGACAAAATGCACAATATGCTGACAAATTAATAATAATGCATGCAGAAGAAACATATCTTCAGGAGAAGCAAATTTCCTGCCGAAATGATCCTAACCAGTACTAACATTATCCTTAAGGGCATTGGAGATATATTTTCTTCAGTGATGAGAGTATTTATGGGGTCAGGATGCTCATATGAATGTAGAATAACTTAGCTGCAGTTTTTTCAGTTTATCTACGTGCAAAACATTAGAAAATGCTTAGGCTTTGCAGCATCTTTGGATAAAAAGGCTCTTGCGACCTTCATATACTTGAGGTCATAATGACTGCTACCAAATGTGTAGAAATCATTCTTTATTATATCAGTTTAAACTGTAAGGCATATGAATCTGCATCAACTTTACCTTTAATGAATTTGTGAAGTTAAATTCGGCAGAAACGGAATCATTCTTCTATTACTTCCTGTTTGAGTATAATAAAAAGTATTTGACGAGAAATGCTACTCACAAACTAGAATATTCGGCGATATATCGGTATAGGCGACTACGATTTTTTCAATTTTTTTTACGTCACTAGATGCAGTTTTTATGCTGATTTTAAACCTGAAAAAAAATTTCCGAACCGTTCATTATTTGAAAAGTTATTAATATTTTTAATATAGCATATACATCTCTATCCGCCAATCATATTGCAGCATTAATGTAACATACATATGTAATTTAGCAATGAAGCATTATCGTAACTTGGATTCTTGGAATAATGCAAACTCAGTAAACTTATAGCTTCGGTCTTAGATTACATTTCTAACTAACTGGGTAAATTTGTAACTTCAATTTTACGTTCTAGATGACGTCTTATACAGTGTTGCGTAGAAACAATATGGTTTATATATCAGAGTCCCCTGATCTGCAATAACGCCCAAAAATACGTAAAAGTAAACAATGAAATCTCAAAACAATCTTATAATTAATAAAGGAATACCGCAACGCTCAGTTCTAGGACCATTGATATTCAATATTTATGTTAATGACATCAAGTTTAATTAAAACATAAAATGCGTCCAATATGCAGGTGACACCTGCAAGCAAGCTCATCATTTACATTTATTTTAAATTGGCAATGGAAATTTTAACGAATTTTTTTATTATAACCAATAACAACAAGCATACAAAAATGCCCAATTTAAATTTAATTTTCAATTTCCAAAGAAATTGCAATTTTTAAACATTATTTTTTTCCAATAATTAAAAATAACTTTTGCCCAATTTTAAGTACTCATGTAGACATTAATTTCAAGGTCACAAATAATCATGAATAAATTATTTTGAAATTTCATTCTGCATATATATCTTATAATTTTTGCAAACTGAAAATTGCAAAAAAGCTCTTTACAATGAATTTTATATATTTATCAGATCTAAGAAGAATAATAATGAAAAATATTTTACTTGCAAGCATTAGCTCATATATTACTTATGATTAAGAGTAAATCAGATGTCACTAGTGGTCCACCAGTGGTCCACCTGTGGCTATGAGTGGCTGCAATTGCTACTACTGACACTACTTATCCATCAGTGGTCCACTAGTGGCTATGAGTGGCTGTAACTGCCACTCTTGCCACTGCTTCCCCACCAGTGGACCACTGGTGGTGGCTACATGGGTAAATATCATACTAATTAGTTATTCATAATTAGTTGTTCTCAATATGGAAACAACATGGTACCATATGGCTGTGTGCTGTTCATTGATATTTTTTGTGTGATTTTATTTGTAAATAGAAATAGTTTCATTATTAATATAGGCTTGACTAAAACAAGTTGTGTTTGTGATATGTCATGGTAGCAGAGAACGACGTCGAGTATGAAGATTCCGTCTGTTTTTAATCCACAAAAAGACTTCTATTCTCGTTGGAAAAATTAAGCTCGATTGTGGAATATGATAACCGATGTTGAGAAAAAGGAACGGGCTCCGCTAATGGTTCTCAATCTACATGGTGACGCCAAAGATATTGGGCTTACTATACAAAATGCTGTATTAAATTCTGATCATGGTTTTACTGAATTGATAAAATGTTTAAATTTTGCATTCCTTCAGTCTGAAGGTGAAGAATCCCATGAACGTTTCGTTAAGTTTAAAACACTCCTACAATCTCTGCAACAAACTACGCGCGAATTTACTATACAATCTGAAAATTTAGAAATTATATTGAAAGGGCATAAAATGGTGCTTAGTGATTGCCTCGTTGCCGCAGAACTTTTGTACAAATCCAACAGATCTGCATAACTGAACAAGAAAAACAAATTATTATTGCGAGCACAAACTTTTGATAAAGAACTAATCCAATCCTGCGTATGTGTTCAATAAATCACGTACACAAATACATCTGACACTGAGTTCACAATCAAAACTGAAACCACCATGGAAAATACCTAGTCTAATAGTACAAGTTTCAGAAAATAACCACAATTGAGGAATCGAGGAATATCTCACGCTTCATCAAACGTTCTGGTTCTAGGCCAAGTCCATCAAAACCATGTACCATATATAATTCCATCATGCATTGGGCGAATGAGTGTCCAAAAAAAAGAGAAAATGTTTTCGACACTAAAGTATAGAACGAAGTTGAAATGATGACTCAATATGTAGCCATATGGAGAAATTGAAGCACAGAAATTCTAGTCGAAATTACTAATTTTTTCGCTAGATGTCTCCCTGAATATTGGAATTTTCTAAGGGCAAAAACAATAAATTTCCAAATTATACAGTCAAAAACAAAAAACTCAAAAAGTCATAATAATTTTTGAAAGATCTTTATATTGTTTATCTGAATCTGTTTTTAGAATTCTTTTATGTGTTTTCAATTTTTTTACACAAAGCATTTTATATTAGAATTTGAAAACAATGATTTGAGAGAAAATTTTTTTAAATTGATGTTTGC
>CABFPE010000328.1:530713-545423 GCA_900660155.1 Hofstenia miamia | reverse complement strand
TTGTTAATGAGATGAAATGTGGAGGGTAATTCTTTTTTAATTATATTTCATTAGACAAACAAGAGAATCTTCAACTCAAAAATTCTTATGCCCGTTCATTAATTCGGGGTTTAGGTGCCATTTGGTCTAAAGGTTGCGAATTTTTCACTCTGAACAATGGATGGATCTTAATATATTTGTATCTTGAAACAAAGTAAGCTACAATTTCTTAAAAATAATGCCCTACTGCAACAAAATAAAGCACCTTGTCAAAATTACTACGTTTTTTGAAACTGAAGCTGTACCCATTTTACCCAAGTGGCCTGCTTTTCTCCAATTGAAAATCAAAGAATCTTTGGTATTATTTAAACAACAGAATTTCGCATCATTCCACTTGCAATCAAAAACAATTATGGATTAAATAAAAAATGATTTTTTAAAATTTTTTTGTATAATTTGTATGAATCATTCTACAGGAGAATACAAACCGTTGTAAAACAAAAGCTGCCTCATAGATATTTGTGACAATGCTGTTTTATTCGATTGTTGGTATTTTATAATACGTCATCCCTTCTTTATTCCATAAAATCATTAAAACATATAAAAGTATAAATATTCCGAATATTATTCCATTCGTGGAGGCTGCTCAATGGGAGTGCAAAAACTGCGTTCATCAGATCCATCAGTGCAATCTCGATGACCATCACAAACTTTCGTATGATGTATACAATCACCGTTTACGCAGGCATATTCATCTTTAGCACAAACCCGCTTTGTAGCAGTGTAGTTGTTGGGCAATTCCATTCATCATCCGCAATAATTGGACAGTCTCGTACACCATCGCATACAGCTCGTGTGTGAATGCAACTACCATCTTCCTTACACATGTAATCACTCGCAGCGCATAGACGTGATGGTGTAGTCGTTGAAGGAGGTTCAGTGGGTGGGCCACATTTGGCTTCATCACTCCAATCTCCACATTCATTAAAACCATTGCATTCACATGTTTCCGCCACACAACGCCCTAAAACTTATGTAAAATTAATATTTGAATATTTTATACCATTATCGCAAGCAAATTGATCGGAAGCACAGTTGGGTTGTTTTGGAGGTAGCATTGGACACGAATTTGGTTTCTCGTCAGAACCATCAGCACAATCTTCAGAACCATCACAAAGCCATTTCCTGGAAATACATTTAGCACCTAACTTGCAAAGAAACTCGTCGTCATTGCACATTGGAACATTGTTGCAGAATTTTTCATCAGTTAAATCACCGCAGTCATTCCTCCCATTACAAATAAACAGAACACCAATACATCCGCCATTGTCGCACTGAAACTGACCTCTGCATGCAGGCAATGACCACCGTTTGTTTATCTCAGGTGCATCTTGGATGTTGAGGGAATCTATAAACTCTTGGTTAGCACAAAAGAAATTTAACAAATTTACTCACAAATTTGGTTACACAACAGTAATACTACAATGTTGAATAGCATTTTGTTTGATAATGTTGAAATTCTACCATCTTTATATTCGCATTAATTGACAACAAAACTGGTTGAATTAAAAACAATGCATAAATATATCCAAACAATGATTACTTTCTGGTCACTTTACGATCGTTTTGCTTGCTAGTTCATGTATGAATTACGCTAAACGCAAAACTACATGTAGATTCTAAACAAAGTATTAGGAAATTTTAAAATAACATACAATTTTTTGACCAGAAATCGAAGAGGGCACGTTTAGAATTCAAAATATTAATTTCAAATTTAATCGTAAATATTAATTATGTTCTATTCATAAAAATTTTCTGTATTTTTCGTAGTAAAAATTCCATGATCGTTGTCAATAAAAGAATAGAAAAACATTCATTGTTAGAAGTTACATTTTTGTTCAAAATATCAGATAAAAATTCATCATAGCATGTGCATCAGCATCTACTATCTTTTGACTTTCCATACATTATATAAAAGTGTTCTTATAAATAATTCAATATATACTTTGGGCGACCAAAAAGCTTTGAGAATAACAACATTAATTCAACATAATACTGTATTTTACAAAACAAATATGTAGCATATATGCTCCTTGTTCACCATTTGAAGGCGTTTCGGATGTCGTAGTTGACAATAATAAATCAGATCAATTCAATGCATTTGATGTTTAATTTAATGTGTAGCAAAGGCGTAACCAAGGGGGGCGTTTGGGTGCAAAAGGGCTCACTATTTGCGGATACGACTCTTAATGGTAATGTTCAGTACGAGTAAAGAATAATAAAACGTTTAAAACACGAGTATTATTGAAAGAAGCCATATCAAAAAAATAACCACTTTTGGGGGAGTGACAACCTCTGACTTTGCGCACGTGAGCGGGATTCACACAACTTTTCTTCAGAAAACAAAATATTTTAGGGTAGTTGTACTTCCCATCGGCATAGTCCGCCTCATTATCTTAACACTTGGTATGGAATGAATTTGAATATTTCTACAAAAATTGGATTTCTCATTGAAAAAAATTCTTATTTACATTTTCTTCATGCACAAGAAAAAGTTTTAGCACAAGTATTCATTATTGCATGAGCGGGTCTAACTCCATATATGTGTCTTTGCAAAAGGCTTTCAATATTTCTTAAAGGCTTGGATAAAATTCTTAAAAATGTCGACAAATCACTCTGTTGTTTAAATTTTCTACTACTAAAAATTGGAATAAATATTTAAAGACATTCTGAAACGCTTTATTATTGTTATGTTATTTTGTTTCTAAAAATAACATCTCAATGTGTTTTCAAAATGTAACTAGCACTTACGGTGTGTGCCTACTCAATTCGCAATCAAATAGATAGGCTTTTGTGATAGTAAAAAAATTGAATTTAAATTCTAGTTCTATTTCTATAATTCTTTTTTGCAACCATTAGACCCCGTTTTGGAAGAAGTGAAGGCCATCAATATTGCCTAATTCTCATAGTTTCTTGAACGCAGATCTCGTTAGGTCCTGTGAGTAAAACTATGATGCAGAAAATAAATATTATATATATATATATATATATATATATGTGTGTGTGTGAAAAGTTCAATAGTTGTGAGTTATCACTCTTAGGTTTTTTAGCCTTTAGAAATTTCACTAAAACCCGATTTCAACTTTCTGCCCCTTACACTGAAATCTGGCTACGCCCTTGTTTCTACCCGTAAACATTCTTGCAAAAACGGTAAAGGAAATTGCCACATTTTAACTTATAATGTTGTACTGTTGCATGTAGACATATATTAAACTTGAAATATTTCCATTTTGACATAATTTTCTTTTTTTAATTATCATTTTACACTACTGCTAAAGGTCCTTTCTATTTTAGTACAATGACTCACTAGTGTATGTTTAGTAGGGTCATGGCCACACCTAAATGTACAATGGATGTAATTAAATCAGAATATTTTAAATCAATGAATTCAAAGAGGGTAACTAGCTATTTCAAAGAATGGTTTATCATTGATGAATAAATTGTTAAATGACAAATACTGTCAGTTTCAATTTTTTGTGTTCTTGTAATTAGAAGGTATGTGTACTCTCAAATGTAGATAAAACTCAAAGTTGACAAATCTTTTTTAAACGAAGGCAGTTGAATACTTAATGCGGACTAACATATTGATAGGCCTATTTGCGACTCCGTCTCAATAATGTCACAAATGTTCTTCATTGAAAGAGACATTGCAAATAAAATGTTTTTGATGAAGTTAACAAAAAAAATCGTCTTTCAATCTTTTATGTTTGTTGAACGGAATACAGTTGCAAACTGTATATTTTTATTGTCCGTCCTCTAATTGCCCTTGATAACTAAGAATTTTGATTTTACCATCTTAAATCCAAAGCATTTTTCATAAAAGATCGAGACATTTTTTGATAACTGGCTGAGGCCCTTATTTCAGTTGTCCCGGGTACAGATCTGCTGGAACTGCCTTGTAAGTACTGACTATTACCGCTTTTTTATCAGACTTTACCTTTGGGGAATCATAGATGAAAGATGGTTGGGTCAAACTGCTTTGTTAACCTGCAATTTAAGAAAGTAATTCAAAAAAGTTTTTCTACGTACACATTTTTGTCATACAAATCCAAATATGAGCAGGAAAATCCATTTCAAATATTTTATCACCATACCTTGGAAGTACATTTTGATATCATATAGTGATGGGGTTCGTGCCACTTCTCTATTTACTTATTGGTACGCTGTAACATGTGTAAAAGGCAGTCCAGGCGACATGAAGATCGGCTAAAGAATTCCACATATGAGACAAACTTTCCTCAGACCTTGGTAATAAGGCTGACATCTGTAATACCTTAGTTCTTGAACAGGGCTAAGTGATCAGTTTGCCATTAAATGCCATGCCAACTTAAGTGCTTTTAGTTGAATATTTAAGTAAATTTAATATTTCAAGATAAATGTATACCCAAACCTAGAGGGTGTTGCGCAAACCCCCATATTGGTTGCATGCCGATATCTAAAGAACATTTAAGTTATTGATAGGGTTTACTAAGAACATGAAATTTTAATATTTTTCAACAGCTGTATTAATCAGGGAAAACATGCGAGAAAAACAATTGGGTTATAGCTAAATAATTTTTACTAGTGAATATAGCAAGAAAAAGCTTATTATTTCCAGGCTTGTGTTGGTTTTTGTGTACACAACACAACACAGCACGTTGTTTTGGAAATAAAAATCCAGTGTCCCAAAATTTACAATTTTGCCTTTGATAGAAGAAATATGGTCAGCATTATTTTTTTATTTTCAAATATATTAAGAAATTTGTAAACGCAATATTTCTATTTATGTAATGTAATTAAAGAAATACGACCCCAAGAGTTATTAACATGGATGCGAACTTAATACATCCTGAGAGCTTCTATAAAATAAGCAAAATTCGTCAATCCATATTGACAGATTAAGATTGAAAATGAAAGAGGAGACTCTATAACGCTATGCTTTCACATTGAGCATTGCGTTAATTCATTTTGAGCTAAAACCATTTAAAATTATTTTCTAGAATCACGAAAAAATCAAACGGGCTGTTTAATGTTCATTTAGTTATTATAATCTCCATTGAAGCCTAAAATACGGAGTACTTAATTTAAATTGCAAATAACGAATTAGGTGAATAATAGGACTGCAAATAACGGTTAAGTTAATGAAACATTTACATATATGTGAATTTCACTTAAATAGCAACTGCTCTAAAATATTTACAAATTATCTTCAACCCCGATTTTATCTCAATTGGCAATGTCGTATCTCAGCCCAAACAAACCCCACAAAAATGTATAACTATGTATAAGCTTTTTTATTGTTTGTGTCCCTTGTTTGAAAACTTGGATAATCTTTGAAAGTTCTTGAATAAATCTTGAATTTTTTGCAAAGATCTTCCAAGCTTCTTTAAAGAACTTGATAAGAAATATATTCTTGGATTTCTTGCAAAGATATTGAAAGTTTTAAAAAAAACTTGATAATAAATTTATTTTTGGATTTCTTTCAAAGTTTTTGACTATTTCTGAAGTTGTTTAAGAAAAAATATTTTTTTGGAATTTTTTTTTAACAATCTTGAATCTTCTTAAAAAAATTATTAGAAATAAGAGTTTCTACCAAATTATCAGGTAAATGAAATTTCTACAGTGCATATAATATGTATTGAAACTTACAAGTACTGCTTAATATTTCGTGTATAGCGCAAGTATTGCAATAAATTAAGGTCATTAATAGTTTAAGATCCTTTTAATCATTACAAAACATTCATGTTGTACTTATTGAATGGTTTTGAAACTCATGTAAATTGGACAGAGAATTAATATGCTAATAAATTTGGTTTATATAATTCAAAATAACGTTGGGAACAAGCAAATAAAGGGGGTCAAAATCACGAGGTCGGGAACCACCTCATCTGGATGCGGCTCTCATTTGTATGGTTTTATTTAAAATGAAATCAAAAGTGTTATGCGTTAGAATTTTTTTAGAATCGGATAGAAACCAGGGGAATTGCAGACATTTTGAGCTCAAAATCATTTTGCATGATGTTCTCTAAAATCCCGCAATTTAGTAAATTCCAATTGCATTGAAATATTCCAGTAGATCAAAATTTCGTAGTAATGAAGTTTTGCATTATAGGAAAGTTAAATGCTACAAATATAAAACTTCGAATATTGATGGTGCTCAGTGGCGTATTCAGCCATGGCTCCCTCCCTTTGTCTACTTGATGAAAAAATTGATTTTGTCTAAATATTTTAAATTTTGTGGATTGAGAATGATTGCTCTTTTTAGCAATAACTGCTTTGTAAACAGGGAATGCAAAATGATTATTTCTTCCAATCAGAAAATAAAATGCATTAAAATTTATCAGAAAACGTTCAAATATTTAATAGTTCACTAAATTAACATTAATTCGAATTACTAGTAAAATTAATTTTAGCAATTGCAAATATTTAAGACAAAAATTTTGAATAAATGGTGTGAAACATGGTATAGAGCTAATAAACATATTTTAAATCTGAATATTAAATTGGAAAAGAATAGAGTTAAGAAATATTTATTGTATTCAAAATTCATGATTCAATTCTATTGTATTTAAAGCACAAGCGTGGGATTTCGTCTGACCCGTTGGGACAGTCGTTTCTTTGGTCACACATTCTATCTACTGGCACACAGAACGTTTTGTCGCTGCACATGAATTTTCCAGAAGCACAAAGTGGGTTCGCAGCATTAGGATTTTGATTGCAGTCATGTTCATCGGATTCATCTGCACAATCGAAAACACCATCACATGTGCTCCTATAAAAAAGTATCAATAAAATTTATAACTATTCTACTTACCATATGGGAATGCATTTGAAGTTGGATTTACAGCTATAGTGTTCGGCTTTGCATGTGTACTCAATCTTCAATGGTGGACGAATTTCGCAATGGTCTTCATCGTCCCAATTTTTGCAATCAATTGTTCCATCACAAACTTGTTGCCATGAGATACAGTAAGATTTATCACTACACATATAACCTCTGCACATTGATGGGGGACAGAAGTATTCGTCTGTGTAATCCCCACAATCATTCACCATGTTACATACTTTGTGCTCAGAAATGCAAACATCATTTCCACATCGATATTCTTCTTCCTTGCATTCGCGGTAAGCTAAAAATGAAGATATATGTTCTAAATGTATATAAAGTTACCTGTTTTACATAGAGAAGCAACCTCATCACTGCTATCACCACAGTCGTTGTTACGATCACACGTAAGGGAACCATCGATGCATTCACCGTTTTTGCAAACGAACTGATCTGGATAGCAATCGGGTATAATGGGACAGAATATTTCATCAGAATTATCTTCACAGTGAGAAATACCATCACAATAAAATTCTCCTTGAATACATTCACCATTGCGACATTGGAAATCAGTAGACCCGCAGCGAGTTTTTGTAGGAGGATGTGGCGGTTTTATACAAAATGATCCTTCATCCGAGTTGTCGCCGCAATCATCAACTCCATTACATACGAGATCAGAATGCAAGCATTTACCAAAGCGACATTGAAATTCATACGAAAGGCATTTGGGGGCAAGGGTCGTGGTTATAGGTGGAGGACAGAAGATACCCTCATCAGATCGATCACCACAGTCAGGAAGGCCATTGCACACCAAGTACTGTGGAACACATTTTCCATCATCTTTGCACGCAAATTCTCCGAATCCACAAATGGGGGCAGGTGTGGTAGTAGTTCGTTCAGGACAAAAGTCACCCTCATCTGAAGCGTCAGTACAATCTATTCTGCCATCACACACGGATGAAACATCAATACATGTTTTGTCATTGCAAACAAACTTCTTAGGACCACATAAATTAATTTCTTTCGGTGGCCGTTCTGGTTCACAAAACAATCCTTCATCGCTACCATCTTCACAGTCGTAAATATCGTTACATACTTTTGTATGATATACACATTCACCATCATTGCACAAAAACTCATTGTCGTTACAGATACCAGAAGGCTTAGGTTTCGGAACAGGTTTTGAAGGACAGCCTTGTTCATCTTCGCCATGGGGACAATCAATAGTGCCATCGCAATGTAAGTACGAATGAATGCAGGAACTATCTGATTTACAAATAAACTCCATTGCACCGCAAAGTCTAGGGGGTTCAGTAGTAGTAGGAGGAAGTGTACGTGGACCACATTTCAATTCATCACTACCATCACCACATTCATCAACACCATTGCACCTGCATGTATCCGCAACACATCTACCTAAATAAATAACAGTAATAAAAGGCATAATTAAGTGTACCATTGTTGCACTCAAATTGATCGGAGTAGCATTTGTACATTACAGGGGGTTTGGGTGGACATTTCGATAGATTCTCATCACTGCCGTCAACGCAATCATCAATGTGATCACATACCCATTCGGAAGGTATACATTTGTTACCAATACGACATTCAAATTCGTTTACTTCACATGAACTCCTTGATATTCCATCACAATATTCTTCATCAGAATAGTCACCACAATTGTTTATACCATCACAAAGTAAAGTTTTATAAATGCAAACATTGTTGGAACATAAGTAAGGGCAACCAACAACACTCCTTTTTTGAAATTCACTTTCTTTCTCTAACTTTCTTTCAATTTTAAGTGAACGATATGCACGCGAGCCTGCAATTAGAAGACACGCAATAAATACTAGATGAGTTTGCATTGCTGCTACTATGGAATTTCAGGGCTTACCGACTATATATTACAATTTCAGTGTTGTGTTTACAAAATTGACAAGTATTTAAAAAATGTTTACAAACATTAATTTAGGATTCAAGTAAAGTAGTGTTCATAAAATACAATGCAATTTTTATATATCACGAATTGTTCTAGATTCGAGGCAACCTACATAAATTCACAATTACTATTAATGTTATGTAATTAGGAACGAAGTAATGAGTTTGAATACAAATAAACTAAGTAATATATCATTACGATTTAATTTTATCCAAATGAGTCTATAAGCTCCAGTTGTTTTGAGAACAAATGCTTCGCGCAACATCTTTGTAGTATAAAATTGGAATGAAATTCAGTAATTACACTATTTGAGATATTCGGGCAGAGCATTTTTGCTGCAACATTCTTTGAAAAATATACATTATTACTTGTGCGACGAATTGTTTTACCTGAATCCTTCGCTATACGAGAATGAAATTTTTTGTCCTGCATTTAAACAAAATAAGAATTTTTAAAAGAATTTCGAGTGTAATTCAAGCTCATTTTAAGTGTATTTTATTTTTTTCAACATTGTACTTTGGACGAGCACAAAGTTTTGAGAATTGCAACATTAATTCCAGTAAAAACATATTTTACATCAAATAAGTACTTATATAAAATGATCTCCTTGTGCATACATGACGCTGGCGTTGGGCAATTCGTGCACAACATTTCTATCTATATTATAAAGTGTTTTTTCGTAAGCATTAATCCAACAACTGCCTTCGAAAGACCAGTGGAAATAGAAAGTTTTTTAGAAGACTAATGGCAGTTTTCTTCCACAAGCATTCACACCATTTCAATATTTGCAGGCTTTGATAAGCGCCTTGAATGACCAGAACAAGGGGAATGGGAGATGACTGTTCGCCATTTCTTGAATGTTTGAAAATGTGGGAAAACTTTGTTCTTTTAAAAAGTCAAACTTATGCATAATGATTTGAAATTGTACAATTCAATTGACTTTGGAGTATTACAACAAGATAGATATTCTCTTCAATCTTATTCTTGCAGGAAATTACTTGCATTTGATACATCCACGGCCAAAATTATAACTGATAAAAACCTTTTTTTGAAGAACAATAAATTTATTATGCACATAAGAATTTATGGGTTAAAGATTCTCTTGCTTGTCTAATGAAAAGGTAAGATTTGATTTAATATCCACCCACATTTCATCTCATTAACACAAGCAAATATGTTTGAAGAGGAGTAATTTCTTAACCACTTTCAGCCGCACATGCAGAATATTTAGTGAACATTTGACTGCAAAATGCCCACTCCGAACGGACCAATCCTGTTTTAAACACTTTGAGCACAGTATTGTTAAAATAATTGACAATCTTTACAATGCTCTCGATTTTTCTGTAAATTTGCAATTTTAGGAACATTTCTTTTTTATATGTGTTTATAAATGCACTGAGCTAAACACAATGACACCAGTAATAACTGGCTCGAAACTTTTTTCAATGAAAGATGCTGAATAATTTTTGAATTACCTTATTTTTTTTTGCAAAAGGTATCACTTTCGCTTTTAATTATTAAAGTCAAATTGTGCTTGATAAATGAAGTCAAGCAAAGACTAATGTTGTCACAAACATTGGCGGGTGCTTATATCAAATATGAAATGAAGCCTTCAGTGATAAAATCACATCGGCATATACTTTTAAAATTATAACGTCTAATCCCTTTACCCAATCAAAGGGAGAAGGGCGCAACACCCGCCCACCCCTAAATCCTTAAATGACATAGTTCTATTAGTAATGCATCTGTATTATTATAGATTAATAATAATAAGCATTGTTGCTATACTGTCCAGTGTAGATACAATGGTTTTGCTTTAAAAAATCAGCACAAAGTTATATGCATTATTGAATAACATGGAAATTATTAATGTTCAGAAATTAAATTTCAACAAATTCTTTAGTAATCATTTTTTTCATAAGATTACTTGTCTCAGGAGAAAATAAACTTAACCCTGGACCAATTGTAGAAAAATCGCAAATTGAAAATATACTGAAAAATTACAGCAATAACTATAAATTCGTATATCTGAATGTTACAAGTTTTAATTCAAACAGAAATTAATTTCTTAACTTAATAAATAAGTTAAGTCAAAATGCAATATTCTTTATTACAGAAACTTGGATCAAGCATGACATTGATTCTAATTTGCTTAATCCTGACCACGGCTTTTTCTATATTTTTATAAAAAACCGATTAGGTAGAGGTAGCAGACTCATTCTATTAGCTCCAAAACGTTTAAAACCACTGCGTAAATTGGAATTTGAATTAAACCACGATATATTTGAATCACTCTGGATAGAAATTGTATCTCTTGAAAATAAATGTCACACAAACAAATTAATATCACATACAATCCAAATAAAAATCATCATGTTGAATATCTGAATTTTATTAAAACGAATGAAATTTCTGAAATAAATAAACCTCATTATTCAATGAATATATTTGGTTAGTAACAATTTTTTTTAATAATCTTGAAAAAAATCATTAACAGAATTTTGTGTTATGTTTCAAATCCTTAATTAAAAAAGAGTCACCAATTAAAAGATAAAAAATAGAACTAAAGCAGGGCAATTTAGCTCTATCAAATGCTGATGACAGTGACATATATGAACATGTAAGCATTAAAAGAAAACTATTTGATCTCACTAAAACAGCACCCATGAGCGCTAGTGGACTAATTCCAAAAAATCATATACTTAAAAAATAAATTAATACATAAAAAGTCTTCTTTAAAATAAAATTGTTTTTGATAGCTTAAATAAAATAAACGAAAAATGGCGATATGTATTAATACAATTTTAGGAAAAACTAAAAGGACTTCAACTGAATTTAATCAATTAAGAATTGACAATGAAATTACAACAGAAAAAAACAAAAATATTAGACCACCTAAAAAGAAATTTTAACTATTTTCTCTCGTAAAACACTCACAAATCTCACTTAGAACTCAATGTATATCATGTGCCAATAAAACAAGCAATTTGATCTCCTTATTACCAAATTCAAATGGATATGTTATCAACATTATTTAAATTTAAATTTCGTCAGCCATCCATTCTATTTTTAAAAAAAAATTTTAAATTCAATGAACGTTCTCAAAAATGTTTATGGTTAGATAAGAACTCTAATAATTTTCACCACACAGCAACCAAAACGTCGAATAATGTAAATCATGAGGTTAAAATAGAAAATTCCGAAAAAATTTGAGGACATTCTTCTTTAATAGACAAGGAATACTTAGTGACAATAATACACAACACTCATTTGAAAGGTTTGTATAATGCCACAAATCTACGCATATACACTCACACACACATTTATATTATATATTTTTTTTGTTATTTATAAGTACATATAGCTGGTAGTTTCTACTTTTGTATTTGTTTTATGTAGCATTAATAATTAGAGACACAAACATGCTAAACTAATTTACTGATTTATTACACTGAGCTCAACACATACATAGACACACACCAAGTTATAATTGTTATTATATATTATATATTTAGTTTGTAGTTTAATTGGATCTTTTAGCAAAGTATTGCTTTGATTCTTATTATTACTCTTAATTCTCACAGCCTCATGCTGGTATCTCTTTCAGCCCGGGGAACTCACTAGATCCCAAGCAGTCTGAGAGCTTTCCTCAGGACTCTAGCTGTTCCTAACAATGCTGCCTTCTGTGCTACTGCTCCTCCTCACTTTGGTACTCCAAACTCCTCCAAGTATCTCTTATTCTTCTTACACACTGCTTCTAGTGCTCTTACTACTACCAGGACTACTTCAACCTTCTTTAACTTCCACAGCCTTTCTATTTCTTCTGCCAACTCCCTGTACTGGATTATCTTCTCTTTCTCCTTGCTCTTTACATTTCTGTCCTTTGGGACTGCTATGTTTATCACTGTTCCTAATCTTTTCTCTTTGTTTACCATTACTATGTCTGGCCTCCGTGCTTCTATCACCTTGCATGTCTGTATGTTGAAGTCCCAATTACAAAGAAAATTCCTTAATAACGTCAAATGGAGGGATTAAGAACAATTTTTTAAGTGTTTTACAAAGATCTGGAACATGTAAAATGTATTTCATTGAATTTTACACTATAATGGGTCCTATGGATCTTGAAATTTCATCTCAATAAACATTAGAATATTTAGTTTTCAGGAATTGTTTTAAATTTTAAAAGTATTTCAATTCTCTCTTTTGGATGGGGATGAATAGGAACACATTTGATTTCTGTGAGTTATTTTAATTTAAACATAAAATTTTAAATTATTTTGCATTTAAAAATATACTGTGAAATTTGATTAGCATAGCTAAGGATACCCCATGGCACATAAACTTATAGTGATTAATTTATAGACAAAAGAACAATGTCTTATATTAAGCATAATAATTAAATAAAATTTTCTCTTTGTCTACAATTTCTATTTCTCAACACTGTTCCTACTTACCTCATTTGATAATCAATAGGGTTGACCAAATTTTTTGTACTCAAATTCAACATCATGCACCTACTCCAAAGATCGCAAAACAATTTTTTTTATTTTTAGAATTTATAGATTTTAGCAAGAGCTTTAAATTTGTGAATTGGGTGATTTTCTATAATTTTATCAACATATTTAGCAACATTGATTGAAATTGAGACTAAGCACACATTCATACCATTAGGTGAAAATTTTGAAATTTACCTAATCTCGCCTCATTTACACCACTGGTGTTCAGTGCATCTGGTGGAGTATCACCGCTCACTGAAAAGTTTCTAAAACAACTTTGTGGTTTAATCACTGACAAAAGCTTACCAACTATTCCATAACGTACAACTGGATAAGATGCCAACTTAGCTTCTCTTGTTACAAAACATGATCCTTGAACTAGATACATCTTCAGCTCCTCCATTTACCAAAGGTGACTCATTGCTCTACCATTCATCTCCAACTTTTTGCTAGGGATTAAGCTAACTACAAACAGGAGTATTGACCAAGCTGTCTCCCTGGAATATGCCCGTTTAAACCTCAACCTATGCTCGTCTATCTCAGTCTGCCACTTTCCCATCTCCCTCGCTAGAAACTTGACCTTTTTCCTTGAAATTCCATTGGCTTCTAACATCCTCAATACTCACCTATGTGATATGCTGTCATATGCCTTCCTGTAGTTTATCTATGCTATTGCTAAGTTTGCCTTCCATTTCCTATAACTCTCCACCACTTCCTGGTCTATTAATAACTGATCTTTGCATCCTCTTGTCTTTGTCCTACATCCGTTTTGCTCCTCTTGTATCAACCTGCTCTGCTCTAAGTAACATGACAGAGTACTTGAAATCACAGAAGTTAGCAATTTCCAAGTTGTTGACAGCCATGTTATTGGCCTGAAGTTGCTGGCCTCACTGCCTTTTTAGGGTCTTTCTGTATCAGAAATGTCCTTCCCACTACCAACCACTCTGGACACCCACTCACAACACACTCCTCCAATGTTGCTGCTAGTTTCTTATGAACACTAGTGAACCTCTTCAGACAATACCCATGTACCTCAATTCTTCTCTCCCATGCTGCCTTTCTGTCTCCCTTATCTTCTTGTTCTCTTTTCTTCTTCATTTCCATGCCTACATTCTTCAGCACATCCCATGCGCCTGCATACACTAACCTGTTTATCTCTGTTGCACTCTTTCTGATACTTTGTTAACCTTTGCTGTCTCTACTGCTAACTTGTTTCTCTTAATGCCTCTTGGTAATGGCAACCTACTTCTGTCTTCTATTTCTTTCTTCATCCTTTCCTCGATTGCTGCCTCTGTTTCTACAGCTATGGTTTCTGCTGTTTCTACGACTACTTCTGCTACTACATCTGCCACTGCATTTTCCTTTTGCTGATCTGACCTGCAACTTTTGCTCTGTACCTTCTAATGCTGTTTCTTCTTTTTTCCATTC
>CABFPE010000328.1:507736-528606 GCA_900660155.1 Hofstenia miamia | reverse complement strand
ATTCTTAGTTATCAAGGGCAATTAGAGGACGGACAATAAAAATATACAGTTTGCAACTGTATTCCGTTCAACAAACATAAAAGATTGAAAGACGATTTTTTGTTTGTTAACTTCATCAAAAACATTTTATTTGCAATGTCTGTTTCAATGAAGAACATTTGTGACATTATTGAGACGGAGTCGCAAATAGGCCTATCAATATGTTAGTCCGCATTAAGTATTCAACTGCCTTCGTTTAAAAAAGATTTGTCAACTTTGAGTTTTATCTACATTTGAGAGTACACATACCTTCTAATTACAAGAACACAAAAAATTGAAACTGACAGTATTTGTCATTTAACAATTTATTCATCAATGATAAACCATTCTTTGAAATAGCTAGTTACCCTCTTTGAATTCATTGATTTAAAATATTCTGATTTAATTACATCCATTGTACAGTTTCAAGAGGTTTATTTGCGTGTCACGCTTTGCATGGCAAACTTGTCAAAAAATTTGTTACCAGGTTACAAGCTGAGACAATAGTATTTTTAAATATATTTTTAAGCCTCTATTTGTATTTCGTTTGTTTTCGAAAATGTGTTTATAATTTGTTCACTTTCTTACTGGAGCTTTTGGAGTTGGTATGGGAAACGCTTCTGCTAAAGCGATCCCTCAGCCTTACCAAACTTGAACCCATAATTGGCGAAATTTTAGTTTTATAGAAATCATAATAAAATATATGCACTGTCAAGTAGTGTCACTGTATAGATGTGTATAAGAGACAGATAACATGGAGCTCGACGCATCCCCATTTCATGCTTTAAATTTTCATTAGCCCATCAAAATTATTTAAAACTGTTTATTAAAGATTATATTTCTAATTTTGGAGATAGAATTTTTTGATAAATGCTTATTACTTTTTATATTTTACAACCCCATCCCAGAAAGCTCCAAAATTCAAATTTTGGACCCAAATTTGATTCAAATTGTATCTAATGAACTGTACTTTACTTTGCAGTTTGGGGACCCGATGCGGTCGTATCCCCTCATTGACGCCACTGCAAACCAATATTAAGCACAAATCTTAAATAGTAAATGAGTACGGCGAGGAAGAATTACGTCGGAACTAAAAAAAGGTCCTATACAAATGCACAATTTAAATTCAAACCTAGTTTAAATAATTACTCCTTCGAATTTACAATTTCTATGCTTTTTTAAATTCAAAATAGTTCGTTTACAAAATCTCATAACGGATGGAAAAAAGTCGAAAACGATGATGAGACAATAAAAATATCAAGGAGTTCAACTTCACTTCTAAAACAGAAATATTCAAAGCTCAACGAAATAAGTAAAAATCTTGAATCATGAAAAAGTGAGTTAATATTGTCCTTCTTCGTTATAGTTTGTATCACGTAATTGTATTATTCGAAACCCTTTTTGTTTGATAAGCTAAAGTAATATTTAAATTAATAGCAAAACTAAATCAGAAGTCCTTGGATTCCTTCAATGTCCTTAGGATTATTTAAGATTGTGAACTTGAAGAAGGCTAAAATAAGTTCAATATGTCATACAACCTATTTTATTTATTAAAGCAGATTAATATTCGAAAGTGTGTTGTAATAGTATTTATAGATCACAAAGATTTTGAGGTTTTTGAATAAGCTTTTTGTTCTATGATTTTGATCCAACCCTTCGAGAGTCTTATCTCTTGGAAGAACAGTTACACATTCTTGTCAATAATATGCGGAATATTTATACTTTTATATGTTTTAATGATTTTATGGAATAAAGATGGGATGACGTATTATAAAATACCAACAATCGAATAAAACAGCATTGTCACAAATATCTAGTGAGGCAGCTTTTGTTTTACAACGGTTTGTATTCTCCTGTAGAATGATTCATACAAGTTATACAAAAAAATTTTAAAAAATCATGTTTTATTTAATCCATAATTGTTTTCGATTGCAAGTGGAATGATGCGAAATTCTGTTGTTTAAATAATACCAAAGATTCTTTGATTTTCAATTGGAGAAACGCAGGCCACTTGGGTAAAATGGGTACAGCTTCAGTTTCAAAAAACGTAGTACTTTTGACAAGGTGCTTTATTTTGTTGCAGTAGGGCATTATTTTTAAGAAATTGTAGCTTACTTTGTTTCAAGATACAAATATTTTAAGATCCATCCATTGTTCAGAGTGAAAAATTCGCATACCTTTAGACCAAATGGCACCAAAACCCCGAATTAATGAACGGGCATAAGAATTTATGGGTTAAAGATTCTCTTGCTTGTCTAATGAAAAGGTAAGATTTGATTTAATATCCATCCACATTTCATCTCATTAACACAAGCAAATATGTTTGAAGAGGAGTAATTTCTTAACCACTTTCAGCCGCACATGCAGAATATTTAGTGAATATTTGACTGCAAAATGCCCACTACGAACGGACCAATCCTGTTTTAAACACTTTGAGCACAGTATTGTTAAAATAATTGACAATCTTTACAATGCTCTCGATTTTTCTGTAAATTTGCAATTTTAGGAACATTTCTTTTTTATATGTGTTTATAAATGCACTGAGCTAAACACAATGACACCAGTAATAACTGGCTCGAAACTTTTTTCAATGAAAGATGCTGAATAATTTTTGAATTACCTTATTTTTTGCAAAAAGTATCACTTTCGCTTATACTTTATTAAAGTCAAATTGTGATTGATAAATGAAGTCAAGCAAAGACTAATGTTGTCACAAACATTGGCGGGTGCTTATATCAAATATGAAATGAAGCCTTCAGTGATAAAATCACATCGGCATATACTTTTAAAATTATAACGTCTAATCCCTTTACCCAATCAAAGGGAGAGGGGCGCAACACCCGCCCACCCCTAAATCCTTAAATGACATAGTTCTATTAGTAATGCATCTGTATTATTATAGATTAATAATAATAAGCATTGTTGCTATACTGTCCAGTGTAGATACAATGGTTTTGCTTTAAAAAAATCAGCACAAAGTTATATGCATTATTGAATAACATGGAAATTATTAATGTTCAGAAATTAAATTTCAACAAATTCTTTCTTAATTATTTTTTTCATAAGATTTCTTGTCTCAGGAGAAAATAAACTTAACCCTGGACCAATTGTAGAAAAATCGCAAATTGAAAAATATACTGAAAAATTACAGCAATAACTATAAATTCGTATATCTGAATGTTACAAGTTTTAATTCAAACAGAAATTAATTTCTTAACTTAATAAATAAGATAAGTCAAAATGCAATATTCTTTATTACAGAAACTTGGATCAAGCATGACATTGATTCTAATTTGCTTAATCCTGACCACGGCTTTTTCTATATTTTAATAAAAAAGCGATTAGGTAGAGGTAGCAGACTCATTCTATTAGCTCCAAAACGTTTAAAACCACTGCGTAAATTGGAATTTGAATTAAACCACGATATATTTGAATCACTCTGGATAGAAATTGTATCTCTTGAAAATAAATGTCACACAAACAAATTAATATCACATACAATCCAAATAAAAATCATCATGTTGAATATCTAACTTTTATTAAAACGAATGAAATTTCTGAAATAAATAACCCTCATTATTCAATGAATATAGTAACAATTTTTTAATAATCTTGAAAAAAATCATTAACAGAATTTTGTGTTGCATATGATGTTCATTGTATAAAAACTGACTGTCCCATACGAAATAAGAAATTCAGACTTATGTTTCAAATCCTTAATTAAAAAAGAGTCACCAATTAAAGGATAAAAAATAGAACTAAAGCCGGGCAATTTAGCTCTATCAAATGCTGATGACAGTGACATATATGAACATGTAAGCATTAAAAGAAAACTATTTGATCTCACTAAAACAGCACCCATGAGCGCTAGTGGACTAATTCCAAAAAATTATATACTTAAAAAATAAATTAATACATAAAAAGTCTTCTTTAAAATAAAATTGTTTTTGATAGCTTAAATAAAATAAACGAAAAATGGCGATATGTATTAATACAATTTTAGGAAAAACTAAAAGGACTTCAACTGACTTTAATCAATTAAGAATTGACAATGAAATTACAACAGAAAAAAACAAAAATATTAGACCACCTAAAAAGAAATTTTAACAAACTTGGAAATTTCAATTTTCACCAATATAATGGAATAAAAATATTAAGAAATTTCCACAATATAGGTATTCTTCTTTTAGACTGGCAAATGTCCGCGGACTATTTTCTCTCGTAAAACACTCAGAAATCTCACTTAGAACTCAATGTATATCATGTGCCAATAAAACAAGCAATTTGATCTCCTTATTACCAAATTCAAATGGATATGTTATCAACATTATTTAAATTTAAATTTCGTCAGCCATCCATTCTATTTTTAAAAAAAAATTTTAAATTCAATGAACGTTCTCAAAAATGTTTATGGTTAGATAAGAACTCTAATAATTTTCACCACACAGCAACCAAAACGTCGAATAATGTAAATCATGAGGTTAAAATAGAAAATTCCGAAAAAATTTGAGGACATTCCTCTTTAATAGACAAGGAATACTTAGTGACAATAATACACAACACTCATTTGAAAGGTTTGTATAATGCCACAAATCTACGCATATACACTCACACACACATTTATATTATATATTTTTTTTTGTTATTTATAAGTACATATAGCTGGTAGTTTCTACTTTTGTATTTGTTTTATGTAGCATTAATAATTAGAGACACAAACATGCTAAACTAATTTACTGATTTATTACACTGAGCTCAACACATACATAGACACACACCAAGTTATAATTGTTATTATATATTATATATTTAGTTTGTAGTTTATTTGTATCTTTGATCAAAGTATTGCTTTGATTCATATTATTACTCTTAATTCTCACAGCTTCATGCTGGTATCCTCTCAGGTCGGGGAACTCACTAGATCCCAGTCGCGCCTTCTTTAACCACTTGTTGCTTTCTTCTCTGTCACAATTTTCTGTTTTCCTCCAGTTTTCTCCATGCATCACTTTCTGTCTATACCTTGTTTGTCTCTCTTATTCCATCCTACTCTGGTATGCTGTCTTTCCTTCATTCTCAGTTCTTATCTTCCTTAGCCCCTTAGTGACCTCTAGTAGGGACACTCTAGGTTGCTCTTCTAAATATTCCTTTACCCCAAGTGCTTCTGCTTCTACTGTTTCCTCTACACTCAACAGTCCTTCCGTTTTATGCCTTGCCATGTACAGCCTATCTACATCTCCATTTAAGTTGAATGCTCTCTCTGCTGCTAGTATCTTCCTTTTCTCCCTGTCTAACTCCCTCAGTTCATTTCTATTCCACCAAAGTATTCCTGCTGAATAGCTCAGCACTGGTATTGGCCATGTATTAATTGCTTTTATACCATACTGTCCATTTAATGCTGACTTCTGTAGTACCTTCCTTACTCTCCTCCTGTATTCTTTTCTTAGCCTCATCTTCACTTCTTTATGATCTGTTCTGTCCCCTCTATCACTCCAAGTACTTGTACCTTTCCTTCTCTTCCTCAATCTTATTCCCACTGCTTGTTCTCAAGCCATCTCCATCTATACACTTGCCTCTTGTAATTGTCACTGCTGCACACTTTCCTAATCCAAATTCCAACACAAAATCTCTGTTTGGCTTCTCCAATCTCTTCACTTGCTTCTGCAATATCTTCCTTGAATTAGATACATCTTCAGCTCCTCCATTTACCAAAGGTGACTCATTGCTCTACCATTCATCTCCAACTTTTTGCTAGGGATTAAGCTAACTACAAACAGGAGTATTGCTAAGCTGTCTCCCTGGAATATGCCCGTCTAAACCTCAACCTATGCTCGTCTATCTCAGTCTGCCACTTTCACATCTCCCTCTCTAGAAACTCGACCTTTTTCCTTGAAATTCCATTGGCTTCTAACATCCTCAATACTCACCTATGTGATATGCTGTCATATGCCTTCCTGTAGTTTATCTATGCTATTGCTAAGTTTGCCTTCCATTTCCTATAATTCTCCACCACTTCCTGGTCTATTAATAACTGATCTTTGCATCCTCTTGTCTTTGTCCTACATCCGTTTTGCTCCTCTGGTATCAACCTGCTCTGCTCTAAGTAACATGACAGCGTACTTGAAATCACAGAAGTTAGCAATTTCCAAGTTGTTGACAGCCATGTTATTGGCCTGAAGTTGCTGGCCTCACTGCCTTTTTAGGGTCTTTCTGTATCAGAAATGTCCTTCCCACTACCAACCACTCTGGACACCCACTCACAACACACTCCTCCAATGTTGCTGCTAGTTTCTTATGAACACTAGTGAACTTCTTCAGCCAATACCCATGTACCTCAATTCTTCTCTCCCATGCTGCCTTTCTGTCTCCCTTATCTTCTTGTTCTCCTTTCTTCTTCATTTCCATGCCTACAGTCTTCAGCACATCCCATGCGCCTGCATACACTAACCTGTTTATCTCTGTTGCACTCTTTCTGATACTTTGTTAACCTTTGCTGTCTCTACTGCTAACTTGTTTCTCTTAATGCCTCTTGGTAATGGCAACCTACTTCTGTCTTCTATTTCTTTCTTCATCCTTTCCTCGATTGCTGCCTCTGTTTCTACAGCTATGGTTTCTGCTGTTTCTACGACTACTTCTGCTACTACATCTGCCACTGCATTTTCCTTTTGCTGATCTGACCTGCAACTTTTGCTCTGTACCTTCTAATGCTGTTTCTTCTTTTTTCCATTCTTCCAACATTCTCTTCCTGTAACCCCTCTCATCTGGTCTGCTTCTTCTGTAACACTCCAATGCTAACTTGTTCTGCTCATCTGTCCACTTGTGCCGTTGTTCGTTGGTCTGTGTGGATCCTATACTTCTCAGGTCCATATTCCCAATTGTGGAGTCCGCCTGTTGACTGGAGATTCTTCGCACCGTCTGCCCAATTAAGGCCTGCTTATTATCATTATTATTATTATTAAGTGAGTACGGAAGATGTGTCATAATAATGCTGTTTTCTTTGCATTCGATTTTGTTGAAAATTGATATTTGAAAAATAATTGTAGATTTATCTGTGTATTCGCTGCAATTGTGTTCAAGGAATGAAGTCGATATTAAATTATTTATATTATTTTACTATTATAATCATAATTATAATTCAAGGTATTTCTGAAAATTATATATGGAATTCAAATAGATTATTATACAACAGAAACATTTTATTTCAAAAATTAAGCGTAGTACTTAAAATAAAGAGAACGCAGCAAATGCATATCCATTTTATTAGGTACTGTGTAACTACAAAAACTATTTCTGTAACAAATATTTACCGGTGTGTGTTTTTTTTACGAAACTTATCTACATCGAAACCTAATTTGGCCGGTTAAATCTTCTTCCTCAATACAATGTCCAATAAAAAGACACATTCCAGAGCAACAATCGTTGTCGCCGTTACATCTTTCACAAACTTTCTTGCAAGCAGCAACTGTTTGAAATGTTACTGCAAATAAAATTAGTAAAAATATCGATGGCTTCATTTTACTATAAATTTATCAACTACCAATGTCAAGATTGCTTGATATACAACCGTTTATTGCTGTCAGCTAAAAAAAACTGCGGTAAATGAATAGTTAGTATTTTCAATAATATTTAGGAATGCATAAAAAACATGTAATATTAACAAAAACGCTATAAATTCATGTAGTTTATTAAAGCAGCATAATTAAAAAATTGTTGCTTCTACTTTAGCTTTTTTCTTGTATGCATTTTTTGGGTTGGATATTTTTTGATATAAGCATTTAGCAAAAAGATGCATCTTTCGATGTAAATTTTAGCAAAAAATTCATCTTTTGTAAACATTTTTCAATCTATTGATTTGCAATTCAGACAAAGAACGACTTCTGGTTTGAAACAATTTGATTATTGTTAAGGCCTGTCTTAACTACACGATTTAATCAGCCAAATAATTCGACCCGATTAAATCATGTAGTTAAGAACTCAAACTTTTTCATCTGACTTTGCTTTGAATTTGTGGAATGCAAAACTTGTTCTGTTTTAGCAACTCGATTTAATCAACCCGAATTATCTGGAAATGTTGTTTGAATAAATGTAAACACGACCATGCGATATTGAAATCATCAAATGAAATCAACATGAGAAATAGATCTAAACCCATTCGTGCAATATTGAATTGGTTAGACAAATTCCTCAAATTGAGACAGAGTAACCGGGGCTTAGGGAAAGTCCCGATCTGGTCCATTAGAAAACCGGACCAAATTTTAACAAACGTATTGGAGAAAACTGTTACAAATTTCTTAGAAATTGTTTAGAAATTATTTAGAAAACATTTAGTAATGGTTTAGAAAACGTTTAGAAGACGCTTTACAATATCATTGGTGGCCACTAGATGGCATTCAGCAACGTTTAGAAATTGTGTTTTATAAGACGTTTAGAAAACGTATTACAACATCATTTGGGGGACACTAGATGTCATTAGGCAACGTTTACAAGTGGTGTTTTATAAGAGGGATATAAAACGTTTTATTTTTTATTCGGTTGTCGGATAGTTCCGTTTTCACTACCTAACTAAATCCGGCTGACTTTTTTAATATATACTTTGAAATATAAACTTATAATTGAATTTTCACTTAAATATATAAATAATTTAAGTAAGCATAGACAGACATTTACTCATGCAACTCTGAGGAATTTTCATGCTCCAGAACTCACCAATGCATTCCTGTCTGGCAAACTTGCAATGGGGAATCCGATTGTTCGGATAATACGGACGAAACATCTTGTCATGTTCCCTTCCTCGGAACTGGTATCAACCAGTTTCGTTCATCATATCCATTGCATTTGAATATCTATTTATATATTCGTTATTTTTCATTGCTAAGTTTGCTATTTCTGGGTTATATAGAAATACATATTTCAAAGCCTGTTTTAACCTGCCATAATTCGAGGAGCTTGGATGTGTAATGGCACGAAACTTTCAATTAGCCGATTCCAAAATTCTCTACACATTGCAACGTTTGGAAACGTGGAATGTCAAATTGATTTTTCAATATGTAACCACTGTCAATTTCTGTTCCGTCCTTGGCGGTCAAAAATTTCAATCAAATCTCAGCTGTGGGGGATATTTCGGCCTGCTTACACCACAGCAAAAATAATATGCGTATCCTCAAAATTTAATCTTTGGAAGGCTTTGGCACCTAAATGCTATATAGTTGTAACACTGCCTGTCCTATTTAACAAAGACTTTCCATTGTAACGGGCATTAGACATAGATGAACATAGATTTGACTTAATTCTGCTTTCAGAATAGAGGGTGCCCTCAGCAGACAAATTTTATAGTTGTACAGCACACATACTGGAAGCCGTAACCCTTTGCATGCTTACAGAATAATTTAACTTGTTTATAGTTCTGGATCTGAAAATATAAATTGATCAGTGTGATAATTCGGGAACCGAAATTTTAGCTCAATAGTAGTAGCCTTGCGTCATATGTGATAATTTAAGGTTAATTTCATTTGTCATATTCCATAAGTGAGAGAAATTGTCAAAGAACATTTTGTATTTACAATATATTCTTACTCAAATCTGAACAAATGCAATATCAGTGTTGGGCATTCCACATAAGAACTGTACCCTGCCCCACACCCACCCCACACCCAAGTTTATCGACCGAACTCGACCTGAACGAACTACTGATTCTTTTACTCGAACCGAATATCCATTCATTTACCCGAACTGACTCAAGAAAAGAAAATACCTAATATAAAGATGTACATGAATTACAAACAAATAAATGCAATCAGAATCGCAGTAAGACTAAAAAATGCTATTATTTCACAGATTGTCCTCGTCAAAAAAAGTTGATCGTCAACAGTTGATGGGTTAAATTTTTTGACGTTGCTTTCCAAATATCATTGAGACATCTGAAAAGGCCCTTTCAGAAAATAGAATTTTACAGGAAGTAAAAAATAATTAGACCTAATTAAAGAATTTATGTTGTCAAAACTTCCTTCAAAAAGAGACTCGTGTGAATCGGATCTTAAACGTCATTAGTGGGGCCAATGTCATCAAGGACTATAAACGTATTATGTATTCCTCATGTCCCTTGATGGCTGCGTAGGCTTATATCTGCGAGACTAAACTTAAAAATATTACATTCTGCAAAATATACTACAACCAAAATATAAACAAATATTTTCAAACTTACAAATGAAAATAAAATATACTATCCGAGTATAATAGCAATCATGGTACATACATGTAAAAGTTGTAAGGGCAATGCGTACATACTTGTTATCTATGTACGAACTAAGAAAATATATAGTGCGATCAAGTGGTGTATACACATTAAAAATTGCCCAATGAAACATTTTTGAATTCATCAATTAGATCAGTATAATATTGTCACTAAATATAAAAAATGCGGGCATGATGATGGAAAACTGTTTATCGGGTGCGGTTATGTATTTGAAATAATTTGCGGGTGAGGGTTTGATCCGGGTGCAAATGTGTACCCAGGTCCACACTTAATTATCAATACAGAGGACAAAGTAATCAATAGAATAGCTTTGGTTATGTCATAAATATTGTTAAGCATGTTAAAAATATTTCACTATTAAAAATATTGGGATATTCTCGGAAACAATTATTATACCTCCGGTCAAAAAAAATGAGAAACAGAATTTTTTCTATTTCTTACCTCCAACAACATGCACAGTAACAAAATTAATATCAGTCTATGGCAAATTAAGTTGGAGTTTTCTATTGGTTGATGTAAAATAAATTTGACAACATTGCCTCTGAAGCGAAAACATTTCAAAAATCTGTCTTCAATTAAGTCCATCAATTTTTTATTCATTATAGGGGTTATTTTTTCTTTGGATCGCCGCAAATATTGCATCCGTTTTTTAAATTTTTCTTTTCCACATCCATAGGACGAAATTAGTTTCATTTAATGATCTGAGAAATATTATTTTTAATTTCTTCCGTATTACAATTTAAAATTTAAAAAACTTCATTAAAAAAGCTTGAATCTTTTTATTTTTCTAATATTGGAAGGAACACTTAAAATAAATTTGAACAATTTTCATTTGCAGGCACATTCAAACGCAAATGTCCGTTGAGAAGTTTGGAATATCCTAATAAAGGAGTAATTATGTTTGGCTTAAGTGGAAAAATTTTACTTCTTTATTATTCATTGTTAATTGAGGTTAAATGCCACAACAATGTAAACCATAATGATTAATAATCTCTTATCGATTCCTCATTAGCAGATCTAATAAAAAAATGAGGATAATTTTTTAAGGCACTAGGTAGAAATCGAAAAACCCATATAACCAGTGACAGTATATGTATATATTATGTTTTGAGCTATTTCGGGAAGTGAAGATATGAAAAAAAAACCCCAGGGAAACTGATTAAAATTAGATAGATGCCTCAGTGTTTGGAGGTGGAAGAAAACGCCCTGCATTCTCCGCACTTGAAAATGATTCGTCAGGTTGGGAGAAATGGGACATTCATTCAATAAGAGGAGAGTGACTTAGCATGTTAACAAAAGTCCGGGACAATTCGGTAAAAGCAAAGAGCAGAAGAGCAAATACTCAACTAGAGCTAAGAGAGCTCCTCAGTAGTCTGAAGAAGTCAAAATCCAAGTGCAGACAAGTACTCAAGAACAGTGTTCCTGTAAGTAAAAGACAAAAAAAGAGGTGGCAGTAATAATCTCTTAGAAGTCCAAAAGACAGACATGTATAAAGTGAGACGACGTGTAGCTTAAGACCTGCTTATTAACTTGAATTTCATCGCTGTAAGTTATTTTGTTCAATCCCAAATTATCAGGAGTTTTTTATTTTTTCTGAAAGCTTGTTTTAGATAGCCTAAGTAGTATTTTTTCTTTATTTGTTGATTATAGGCTTTACGAGTAAACAATTGAAAAATATCAGTCTCTTGATTGCCTATATTCAAGTCATTGATAATTAGTTTTAAGGGATTTTAAAGTATAATTTTTAGTGTAGAATCAAGCCTGTATTAGCCTGCCGGAATCTTGATAGAATGAAATCTGCGTAAGTATAGGAATATACAGACGACCCTATGTGATTTTATAACACTAACCTTGAGTAGTCCAAAACCAGATCACAAAAGGCTTGAAATTTTCATTTACTTCTAAGTTTACAATAATCAAAAAATAATTTTATTATGCTTATGCAATGACACAAAAAAGCTTTATTTTTTGAAAATCGTAGTAATGTTTTTGTTATAATTGTGTTGTTTTATTTGTTTGTAATTAGTCACAATTGAATAAAGTTTAGTGGCAACCTCACCAATCAATCTCTACTGTAATATACTATAGAGACGATTCATTTTAAAAATACTGATTAATTTTGCGATTATTGAGATAAAAATTCCTTAAACCTAACAATATACAATGCGGAAATGGAAATTTTCCTGTCGTTTATGCTATGAGGCAATTATGATGCCAGTTTTATCACTTTTAAGCGATCAATTGCTTCTAAGTAATACCTCTGCAAAGACCAGCTAAAACATTTGTTTTAAAGTTATATTATACAGGGTGTCCCACAGCGAATCCCCCTAAACATTTTTTAAATTCATTTGTACCTCCAAGTAGACAAATATCAAAACAAAAAGGAACAGCTACCTTTCCTTTTTATTAATGTATCAGCAAACTATAAATGTACACATTGATCACTATCAAAAAGGCATAATACAAAAAAGAAAAGTAATAACTTCACAGTTTGTTTTCAAAATGCCCTCCATGTTCATGAAAAGTGGTAGATGTTGAGACCCAAATCTGTTTTAAGGATGCGATAATTCGACGGCTTTCAAATAACAAGATCTGTAGAAGTTTTTCGTATGGAGAAGTTTTCGCCCATTTCATCTACAGAAGCTGCAACTGCAGTAACTTTGTCATCATGGTCTTCATCATGATTTACCGTGTTTTCGTTCGCCAAAACTTCCAGTTGATTCGAATCTCTCAATGAGAGAAGGAATCGACTTACGGTCAATGGATCTTCCGCAAAAATCTTGAAAACGTCAAACTACTTCAAGACAGTTTTTGGTTTCGTAAGAAATCTTCACAATGAAAACGCGTTTTTCAATTGTCACACGTCGAGGCATGTTTGAATAAACGGTGTTTGATCAAAATTATCAATGGCCAACATATTTTGAATTTTGAATATTTTTAGCATTCTGTTAATAGCGAACCGTCGAAAATCATTTCAAACATTTAATCAGGCATAGATATTTGACAAACTGATACGTTTGTTATGCAATAAATATTTGCAGATTTTCTTTAGGGGAGGTCACTTGGGACTCCCTGTATAATAACTATCAATTAGCAGCGTTATGTAAAAAATATATGTGAAATAAAACGAATGAATTTTTGTATAAAAATAAAGCATGTGACCCACTAAAATCAGTCAAAGGTTGTTTATATTTTGCAGAAAGGCATCAATCAATTCATAATTATTGCAATGTTTTATACGTTAAGGTCTGTCACAAAAGGCTAAATATCTCAATTTTCGAATTGTTGACATAAAGTCACTTTAAACCTCAAAGAATGTATAATTCTAATAACACTACTCAATGAATTTACCAAATGGATTTGAAATTTATAAAGAATTTGTTAAATTTATATATATATATATATATACTATTCACTATTGAATATATATACTATTCACTATTGAATATGAAAAAATCATCACCTGGATTTGATAACTTACCGAATTGGGTTTTCGTACAAAATGCTCACAATTTGTCCGTGACAATTCACTATATATATAATTTGTGCATCCAAAAAGGAATTTACCTAAAATCATTTAAACTTTCTATGATTCGACCTATACCAAAGAAAAGAAAAGTCAGTGGCCCTAGTGATTTTCGTCCTATATCCATCACACCTCTTCTATCAAGAAACTTTGAAAGATTACTTTACGAATCATTCTTGAAGCGGCCATATGAAAAATGGCTTAACAAAAACCAGTTTGCCTTTAGATCAGGAGGTTCGACTGAATCTGCTCTGCTGAAATTTATTGAAATGTGCAGATCATTTGATGTTTTTGGTTTTGATTGTATTTTTATTCTATCCCTAGATTTAAGTAAGGCATTTGACAGAGTTCCTCATGACTTTATTATTTCTCAGCTTCGAAAATTCCCCAATTAAATGATGCGATAATTAACATGTACGTGGATTTCCTGTCTGATAAATGTCAATTCACAACAATTGATGGTCAAATGTCCACAATACTCTACACAAATTGTGGAGTTCCTCAAGGCACTATCAATGGTCCACCATTTTTTAATGTTATTTATGATGATTTGCAATCATCAATACCTAACACCATCATGGTTAAGTTTGCAGATGATAAAAATCTCATTATAGGTATTAACTCTGATCTTGATCCTACAACAGAATTGATGGAATATGTGCAGAACTGGTGCTATGAGCATAATTTCAGACTTAGTGTTGATAAGACACGAGTTTCAGGTGCATCTCACAGAGCAGTCATACAGAAAGGAAACTCTGTTTATGGCATAGGCCAGCGTTTGCTGTACCTTTCTTGTGAGGCAGCTTTGCTTAGTGTTATTTGCCAAATCATATCTTCTACCTTTTCGCATATAAAAAAATTGTTATTTAAACTTTTTAAATAGTCATTAGATTTTAATCAAATCAAAATTCTGATGTAGATCGTACAATTTATCAACTTTATTAATTATACTTTGGAAATTGGTATTTACTAACTTTAATTTATTTTGATTTGTTACAATTTTTTTGTTTGCTTTGTTATAAATTATAATATTTCCGCATATAGTTTTATTAAAATTCATGGTTAATTTATAAAGTAGTTGAATTTTATAAATTGGGTATCCTTTGTTAAATGCTTTATGATTGTTATATAGAAGAAGAAATCATTATTCAGAAATTACTTTGACAATATATAATTATACTGATAGCAACTCTGAAAGCGTCAATAAACTGTACCAAAAACAATACAAAATAGAAAATTGCACCATTGGGCTATGGCGTTTAAATTTCTGCTAGTTGAGTAATCCTGGTTGTAAAATTTGAAACCCCTCCATTTGAATTCAATTATTTCTTTTCTAGAATTATAGTAACATCGTTTGACATTGTTTTTAAATATCTTCAAAGTATTCAGTAACTTTACTTCTCTAGGTAAATTATTCCAAAGCTTTATAGAGGTATTAATGAATGAATTTCTCATTATTTTCTTTTTACAAAGAACTGGTTTAATATTTCGAGTGCGTGTATTTAGGTGTGCGATTTTACCGAAATTAGGGAAATTTATTTTATCAAAGGGGTTAATGTTATTTACGATCTTATGCAATATTGTTAATACATTTATCTGAATTAGGCATTGAGGATTTAAGTCATTTTTACTGAAGTTTTTGTATTTAATATTATTAATATCAGAATAGTTGTTTGTTACTAACTTCATTGACCATCTTAACTGTGTATTAATTTTCTTTAGGAAATTTTTATTTACATTCGTATAAAGTACATTGCCACAATAAAAATGACTTAAAACTATAGCATGGATTAACTGAATTTTAGCTTTTGTAGGTAACTGCTGGGATATTTTGCTGAGTGCTTTAATTGAAATAGCCATTCGTTTAATGATTACATTAAAATGCTTTTGAAAGGTAAGTAATGAATCAAATGTAATTCCCAAGTATTGAAATTTATCCACTTGATCTATTTGGGTGCCTTTAAACTTTAGCTTTTGTTGAGAACAATTTTTGGAATTAGCTTTTGATTTTATAATATAGAATTGAGTGTTGATAGTTCCACAATATTGTTGTTAACTTTTTAAATACCGTCAAGGCACTATCAATGGTCCACCATTTTTTAATGTTATTTATGATGATTTGCAATCATCAATACCTAACACCATCATGGTTAAGTTTGCAGATGATAAAAATCTCATTATAGGTATTAAGTCTGAATATTATATAAATGTCTTAAATATTTACAGTCAAAACAAATTAGACTGTAACGGTTTTATTGCAAAGATTAAGCAAAATTTCTTAACTTGCCTTAAAGATGAGAAAAGACACTCTTCAAATAAGGAAAATTCTAATGAATTTAATATCATCTCCTTTCAAAATGATAAGAAATATATTACCCCAAAGCTCATAATTTTAAACAAAAAACTAAAAAATAAGAATGGTTCTTTAAATGAAAAGGAATGCAAGAAGGTTATGATTAACATTGAAAAATCCATCAAAAAATGGAAATATCTTCTATTGATCAAGCAATTTATCAAAAAATAATGATATTGTTCTTTTTTGCTAATCCGAAGAAAAGGCAGAGAAGACAATGGAGGAAATGGGAAAAATAAAAGGCATTGATATAAAAAATCGAGTAAATTTTTGCCTAAGCTTAAGTTCTCGAATATACCAATATATGAAGATATTAAAGATTTTAACAACTTCAAAGTCAAACTTTACGATTCTAATCCTATTCTAAAAAAATGTTTGCACTGAGGAATTAACTTATTTTTTCAAATGTAAATGACCTCAAAAGATGTAAAGACGTGATTATCAAAGTTTCACCTAAACTAAGAAATACAATGATAAGCAACAAAATTCGATATGGTTTAAGTATCATCCATATAAGTGATCATCACTACATAAGAATGTGCAGTTCATGTGGAGGCTATGGTCATTCTACAAAGACTTGCAAATAAGATGATATTTGTTGCATGTATTGTACAGAAAATCACAATTACAAAAATTGTCCAAACAAAGATACAAAGAACATTCACAAATGCATTAATTGTTTAAGATCAAACATCAAAAACTCTCAAGTTCATAATGCATTTAGTCTACACTGCCCAATATACCAAATGCAAAAAATATTTTGATTAAGAAAACTTTATGTGAATAATAATTCACGATGTCTTTCAATTAATGATTTAGAAAGCACATTATTACACTACAAACAAAGTCCTAAATACATTAACATTAATTTTCAATGTATTCGAAACAAATTTGAAAAGTTACATAATCTAATAGAAAACTTCGATAATAATACAATTTTTGGAATCACAGAAACATGGTTGAAATACAATGATACAATACCCATTTTTAAAGAAGATTTCCAAATATTCAGAAACGCTTATGGATAGAACTAAAAATAAACCAAGAAATAATTTTAGTCAATATTAGTTATTGTAATAGAAAACAAGCATTTATTAAATTTCAAGAAATTTTACACGAAGAACTTTCCATGGCTTACAATGAAAGAAAGAAGATCATAATAATGGGAGATTATAACCAAAACTATTTATATCAAAACGAACGCAATACTATTCACGACCTAATAGATATTTCTAACATGGACGTATTAAATAAAACGACACCAACTCACATAAGCAGTAGAACATCATCATTAATTGATTACATAATATGTGATGCTTCTGAAATATGGAATTATGAAACATTTGTCTTAAATGGTCTATTGTCTGATCATTTAATTACCTGCAGCATTTTTATCAAAAAATGTTTCTTGAAACAAAGCAATAATATAAAAATATTCATTCAACTAAGCATTATCAGAGAAACAATTTATCGATAGACTTGCTAAATCTAAACTGGACATGTTTCTATAACTTTCAATCAATTGATGAAAAGTTAGAATTTATAACAAAGAGTCTGACTACGCTGTACGACAAACATTGTCCAATAACTAAAATTAAGAAACAAGATCAAACTCCATTTGTAAAGTGAAAGATACGGATTTCAAAAGAAACTAAACAGTTAATAAAAGAAAAGCATAACCTTTATGCAAACTATTGTAAAAATAGATGTCCAGAAAATCTCAAAAAATATAAGAAATTAAGAAATAGTGTATCTAATAAATTAAAATATGAGCTTAATAAATTTTTGACACCATCTTTTAATGATGGAAAGAATGTAGCAAGAAAATGGCAATACATCAATAAATTTATCAAAGAAAAAAGAACAATTATATCAAATGTCTAGTTAGCAATGAAGGAAAATCATTGAAAAAAGCATTGAAATTGCAAATATTATGAATGAAGACTTTGTGAAACTTGGTAAATTTCAAGATGAAAATTCTATTAAAGAAATTACTAAATTCAATTACCATCATAACATAAATTTGAATCACTCATCTTTTAAATTTAAATATGTTTCACTTCATGACTTTTGTAAATGCTCAAAAATGATAAAGGCAAGTAAATGAAAATGCCCAAGTTACTATCCTCTATGGTTCTTAAAAACCGTCTATATGTATTAGCAAGGCCCTTATGTGATCTCTTCAATGAATGAATTTACTATTCCTATTTTCCTAAACAACTAAAAATGGCTGAACAGAGAATTACCGTCCAATATCTATTCTCTCAGGAATATCAACAAATTAGCATTAATTGAAACAATAGATTACTGGCGTGGAAAATTATACAAAGATGTAAAAGTTTATATTGCTTCAATTGATATATCAAAGGCCTTTAATTTAATTAATCATTATTTACTAATTAAACAACTAAGAGAAAGTTATAATTTTAGTGGTTCATCAATTCAATTTCTGAAATCATATATATTTGATCGTTCACAATATGTGAAAGTAAACAATCTATCGTCAAGACAAATATTGATAAATAATGGAGTGCCACAAGGATCAGTTTTAGTGCCAATATTATTCAATCTATATGTAAATGATATTCCTAACTTCATTGAAGGCAAATGCATTTAATTTGCAGATGATACTTTATTATATACATCCAAAATAAAGATTTTACAAGAACATATAATTAAATTAAAGAAGTTTTTTGAATATTGAGAAAACTACATTTTTGATTATAAAGAATAAAAATGGAAAAAGTGAACCTGTAGAATCAATATATATATTGACAAACATATCATTTATGAAACTAAGAAGAATTAATATCTTGGTATTGTAATTGACAATGAACTTAAATTTACAGATTAGATCAATGCAACTACGAAGAAAATGGCCCATGGAGTTAAACTATATATTTTATGTATTTTATAACTTGTTACTGACGTATTAGGTGTATTATTAGCAGCTGTTATTTATGTGTTCTTTATGCCATTATTGTACTACACTTAATTCTACAAAAATTTTATTTAAATTGAGCAATGAGAGATAGTTAATTCATGATAGTGAAATAGAGCATTGATTTGGTTGTCTGTTATAGACCGGTGTAATGCTTTGTAGTTTTAGTTGGTTTGGGAAAATATAATTTCCAATACAATCAGAATCACGTCGGGAGACGTAGTAATTATATTGGTTATAGTTTTGAAGTATCAAACGGGAGTGTCCGATGATAACTAGATAGCTCTTAATACTTTGTTTGTTAAAAAACGATAACTAAATTTCCACTATTGCATCAGTTATATATTATTCGTAGTAAAATTTGGAATCGATATTTCCTAGTAGGCACTGTTTCTGAAATACAAACTTTCTTGAGAAATTAAAATTGAATTTTTCCCATCCCAAAAACAAAATGCATTGAAATTTAGACAGGAACAATGTACCAAATTAACGTAAGTAAAATTTCTATATTTCTGAATATCTGCTTTTTAAATTGTGCTTTGCAGCAGTTCAATTATATATTTTTGAAATGCTTTTCAATGTTTGCTTGCATATTTTGCTTTCATAGCCTCTTTTATTGTAAATAAAGTAAATCTATATTCTAAATTCTATGAAATTTTATTGGATTCTGTTTTAAATCTATATTCAGTACATATATTAACAATTGTTGGGGTGGTTGAAACTAATGCTTCTTATTGATTTACGTGTTTATATGACTCTTAGAAGAAGAACAATCATAATTATCATTATTATGTCAGATCTCACCGGAGACGGTCGGATCTCGCATTCGCTCCGTGAAGCAATCATTTCGAACGTTTTTGCTAGTGCTACGTCCCTGGATGCGGCAACTGCTTTTATAAAAGATAAAAAGAAAACGCCGCTGCATCAACTCTTTTCTCGTCTTAATAAAGAAAACGCCGCTGAACTCTCCTGCTCCTTTTCAAAAACTCTCTCAGTTCTACATCAGCCTCGGCCACTAGTCCTGCTCATTCACCATTCTCAGAAGAAACTCCATCATACACTTCTCTTAACGTAAAAAACTCCATATCGCCTTCATCTTCTCCTCATCGATATGAATCTTTCAGACGATATCATCCAGAAAACCGCTCGCCTCAACTTCAAAGTGTCCGTCAACAACACACTAATCTCAAGCCTCATTTATCTGTAAAATCTATAAAGCCCGGAACTACTATCAAATACAATCCCAATAAGAATTATCATATTGACTATTTAAAATTTAAGGCAAATGAAATGTCCGAAATAAGTGATCTCTACTATTCTATAAATATATTTGGTGACTTTAATATAAATTATTTTAATAATCTTGAAAAAAAATCGTTAAAAGAATTTTGCGCAACATACGATTTTCATTGTGTAAATACTGACTGTCCTACACGACATAACAATTTAATTGATTACTTCATAAAAAATTCCGACTTAGTTTTTAAATCTTTCATGCTTGAATCATTCAGTGCCATGCTCTTTGCAAATATATAAGTAATATAACTACCAACGTCAATAACGTGTATAACACAGGTATATAAGATTCGAAGCAATTAATTGCTACAAGAAAAGGGTACAAAAAACTATATACTACAAAACTACAAAAAGCTATTTACAAATATATATATATATATATATATATATATATAATACAAAATGCGTGTGTTGTGTGTGCACTTTATACAAGATTTTCAAATGAATGTAGTGTATTATTGTCGCTAAGTAGGCATTGTCTATTAAA
>CABFPE010000328.1:483115-497626 GCA_900660155.1 Hofstenia miamia | reverse complement strand
TGCTGCCCAGATATTTTCTTATTGATTTCGATGCTGCCCAGAGATTTTTAGTTAACTTTCGATGCTGCCCAGATATTTTCTAATTGATTTCGATGTTCCCCAGAGATTTTTAGTTAAATTTCCATGCCGCCCAGATATTTTTTAATTAATTTCAATAATACCCAGAGTTTTTATATTATATTTCGATGATGCCCAGAGATCTGAATATTATTTTCGATGATGCCCAGAGATTTGAATATTTCTGTTAAACTTTCAAAATAAATGAATTATTTAAGTTATTTTATGTCATATGCATCATTAATGAGATTTTCTTCATTGTAACCGACGTCTCAAGTCATTCTGCTGCTATATACTATGTACTAATATAACGTCACAAAAAAACTTGGAAGAAGTTGTACACATCTGAATATATATTTAGCCTACTGCAAGAGTTCGTCATTATACAGAAAGAATAATGTACGAAAATGCCAAAAATTGTCATACACGAAAATACGGTGATTCCAATGCTGCATGTGTACACATAGAATTCTGTGGTCATTTGTAAATGTGACTTCTCATATTAACTACAGTAATTATGCTTATGCAATGAGAAGTAATTTTTTGGTTATTTAAATTCATTTCATTGGTTTGATGTCGTTGAGTCCATCGATTTTTTCCAATTTTTAGCTAAACTAGATAATTAAGAGTATTTCAATCTTTGCATCTATAATAAATGAATCTACATACATTTCGAATTCAAGCATTGAAGATTTTTCTTCCGTGTATCCTTGGTCCAGCTTTTCATTTCATTGAAGTTTCGAGTCCTCGAAACTCTATTTTGTAGCAAAATACAAAACATTAATATCATTTGAGTAACTAATATTTGAAAGCTTAAATGTCCCATTCTTCAGGCTTGAAATAATTACAAACAGGATATGATTATCATAAATCCACTTCATCCGAATAAAAAAAACGTAGTCTAATTTCGTTTCATGTTTATATTTAAAACTACCATTCCTGTCAGTGTTAATCTATTAAGTTGCACATCTAATTTGCTAAACAAGCATTTATATGTACAGGCAGTTATTTACCCTTAGGCTTTAATAGACTTTTTTAGATTTTGATATTTTTAACCATCAATGGCAATAAGAACATTAAATATATTATGCTTGGTAGGCGCGCCTCTCTCAATTTACATTCAATCACTTTGCAGTATCAAAAATACTTATAATAATCAGCATTGCAACAACGCTTTGTTCTACTGTTAAATTTGTTAAATGTAAATTGATTTGAGGTTCTCTGCAAAATGACGACCTTGAAAAAGAATTTGGTTTTTATCAACAAAGTTCTGGAGGTTCTTAGTACATTAGTTATTCAGGACATAATTTCATCATCAAGAATTAGTTTTCTAAGATTATATAATGACCTTGGAATTATCTCAACTTTGGATTCAGCTGCACACAGTAAATGCAAAAAATTAAAAAAAATTGTAAATAAATTAGTCTATATAATAGTATATTAGATGAAATTTCAATATATTTTGATCAATTATTAAGTGTTTAAGCATTTCAAATGTGTTTTTAATTTACTGCATGAGTCTAAAGAAAGAAACTGTTAGTGTTTATTAAAAATCACTTTAAATATACTAAATATAACTGAATGTATTTGGTTTTTTTTCAAATGTATGAGAACTGCATCAAAAAAAATTAAATTTATCTGAGTGAAAACGTTTTCTGTGTATTTGCTAATGAAGCTCGCGCCAACCATTCCAAATTATATATATATATATATATATATAAATTTCACGAGTGTTTGTATGCTTGCCTGTATTTTTAATATACTACTAGACAGATAAAATATCTGTATGTATCATTAAGATGTTTCCATTTGTTTTCAACTTGTCGTGCTGTGAGATTTAAATTAGTAGCAATATTCACATGCTTTCTCATTTTTTCCCACATTATATTTTTTGAATATTTATGGCGTAACATGTCTTCCTCTACTAAAGGAAAGTTTTCAATTAGGACTTGTATGGCTTGATCGTTCCATCTCTCCACTTGATATTCTGGCTGAATTTGTGTGTGAGAGTGACTTGTTGAACCATCTCCAAAATCATGCAGTATGATCTCCGGTTGATCACAAAAGTTATCAGGTCGCCAAATGCTAGCCACGTACTGTGGTGGTGAAGACATTTAAACAAATAAAAATTGCGCAGTTGGTAATGACGTAATGGGTGTAATTGGTATTTCAGTCAGTTGTTAAGTTTGATGACCTTTGTAATTGATTTTAAACTGCTGAGTAGAACAGTTAGCGAGTTTCAGGGAATTGAGCAGTTAACAACATTTGTAATTGTTTTTTTACACAGTTGACGAAATCTCAAGTAGGTAAACCTCCTTGATAAGACAGTTAGCGACTTTCCTAATCAGGATTTGACTCAGTCATTGCGGTTGACAACATTTTTAATTGGATAACTCACATTCTACTCGCAAACTCTCTTGGTTTATCAACTGCAAATAAATATGTTTTAGAGAAAAAAACATTAGGAAATTTGAAAAAAATGTTGAACGAATGCGGAATAGGCCTATTCTTCAAAAAAATATTCGAACTTAAATCGTAAATATTCGAACTCGCTCCGAGTAACTCGAATTCAATTCCAAAAGTTTGAGTACGACCATATTATTGGTCGGTTGGCCAATAGCGTTGAATTAGCAAATGAAATCCGCGGGCACTATTTGTACGAGTGTATATTAACAAATACAGTTGGCCAACCGGCTACGCGAGTTTGAATTAACTAATACATTCCAACCAGCAGTTTCAGTTAATCCTTCTTAAGTAGACTTGGACGCGCATGGTTTCAATAGTTGGCCAACCAGTGACGAGCATGCAATTAGCAAATACGCCCATTGTGTGGACCATGCTGCGCCAATAGGGTCTCTTGAGCCCTCCATGCATTTTTTAGTCATAGCATATAATCAAGTTGACCTTAGGTCTACATTCTGCATCAATAACAAAGGGAATTACATCCATGGTACAAGGTTTTTGGTATTGAAAGTCCAGTGTAACTTATTCTTTGTCTCTTCTGACAAATTATTACAAACAAAAGTAACAGCCCTGGGGGTGGCAACAAAGTAAGAATGCAGCATTTTGTCTCCCACCTTAGATGTCTTTCTGTGCCGCTCTTCTGTCTTTCTGGATCTAATGCTAGTGGATGCATGTGACAAAGGACTGGGGCTAGAGAGGATGTTCGAGTCATTATGGGATGGTTGTATATTAGCACAATTTTAGCAAAAGGCACTCTCAACTTACATGGCTCCTCAGGTTCCCAAGGGGATATTTTTCTCCCCAAGTAGTTGCCTGAAGTCCGCTCCTGAGGGGATATTTGTCTCCCCAAGTAGTTGCAGGAATGATTGTGCTACAGAGGGGATATTTTTCACTGTAAGTAGTGGCGATCTCTGCTCTCAGAGTCCTCTGCATGCATCCTCCCTCATTTCCAGGATGTGGTCTTGACTGCTTGATGAGGCATTGCATCTCAGCTCCTCTCTTCATCATGGGGATTTGGTCGTTGCCTCACTCATCTTCTGGTAGGGGGTTGGTTCTCAGTATGTTTCATTTATTGTGACTTGGTTACTAAACATAAAGGTTAATTAACTTCCCAATCTTGGGTATTTAAGTGGTCTAAATACTCTTGGTCCCTAACCCTACGTCTAGACAAAATATGAGTAGCAGTAACATACTTTCATACTTGACCTCAGTGAGGTCATCTTCCTTGCATTCAGTGAGGATATTATAAGTCTCAAATTCATTAACTCCATCGTCAGCAAGTGAGAATTCACTATTAGGGTTGATGACGACATTATCAATATCTTTTATAGTTCTCTTGAGTCATTGAAAGTGGGTGACTCTCCCATTATTTAATAAATACTTGTGGTAGTCTAGCACGTTATTTAGGGTGAATGGGCCTTGCCAATTCATGGCAAGTTTTTGCACCTGATTGGTGTCAGTAACTTGCCAAGGAAAATAGGGAAAGACCTTGTCACCTTGTTTGTGTGGCTCACCATACAATTTGCGATTAAAGTTCCGTCATTGGCAGATAACAGACTGGTTTGTATTTCTACAGATAGTAAGATGCACTTCTTGCAACTCATGTAACATATGATTTACAAAATTCTCCAAGGTAGGTTTGTTATAATCAGGAAACATAATGGCAAAAGGCATGCTAGCCTCATGACCAAACATGGCTTTAAAGGGGCTAACTTTTGTTGTAGAATGAACTGCATAATATAAGAAGTATTCCACAGCCTCAATAACTCATTTCCAGTTTTGACCCATTGCTCAGGCAAGGGTGACTCAGATTAATTTAATAACAGTGTGATTAAGCTGTTCTACAACACCATTCAACTGTGGGTGATATGCTTTAGTAAATTTGTGGAGGATTTTGAGCTCTTTTGTAAGAGTCTCCATGAGGCGTTTGTCAAATTGAGGACCATGATCAGAGAATAAGTGCTCTATCAGCCCAAGCTTAAGGATCCATTCCTTCACTATCTTCTCCCCAACAACCTTGGCAGTGGTACTGTCAAGAGGGATGAGTGGTGCATACTTGGTAAAGTGATTGATGAGCACTAAAAGGTACTCTTATCCCTCATCATTATGGGAGAGCTTCTCAATGTCCATATGAACAACCTTGTTGATACATTCCACCACTTGGCTGCATAGCTTGGCTCATTGTTCCAGAAACTGTCTGGTTCCTTGAAGTAGGCACATAGTACATTTTTCAATTACATCCTGCATGGCAGCTCTAATGCTGATGGTAATGTACCTTGCATTAAATATACACTCTGTTTGAATAATGCCTAAATGGCCCCTCCAGAAGTTGGGGACTGCTAACCTACTGTTCCAACTCCTGGCATAGAGTAAGCCAGCATCTGTCTGCTTCCAATTGTATCTCCAGAAGTGATGATTAGCAACTGGGCTAAGTGTATAGTTGGGATTTTTTAACTTGGCAATAATCTTGCTTAGCACCTTATCATGCTGCTGGTGTTGGAGAATTTCTGCTTTGGTAATCTCTTCTTTCATGAGGATCAGAAGAATGGCATTCCCATGGTGGTCTGTGCTGATCTTGGGAAGGCACTCGTATTTGCTGAGTGGAATAAATCTGAAAGGCGTTTTCTCTCCTGGCAGCTTCTTAAGATTGCACTTGTAACTGGGGAGAGTGGTCCAGTAATCCACATTGATGTGAAGTCTCCCTGGACAGTGCTGTATCATAAAAGTAAAGTCATTCAGGTATTCTATCCAACAGGCAACTATGTTAGACTTGTCCCCAGAAAATCTCTTCAACCAGACTAGCACAGAATTGTCAGTCTGTACCATGAAGTGACGGCTGAGGATGAAGAAACGAAATTTCTTTAGACTCTCCACTAACACTAGCATCTCAGATTTTGTAGCACCATAGTTCTGCTCAGCATTTCTGAGTTTCTGACTGAAATACTGGATTGGACATTTGATCCTATTTATGACTTAGCTAAGGACTCTGCTAATCACAACCAAGCTGGCATCCCAGTTGACAATAAACTCTTTCAAATAATCTGGAGTTTTTAGACTGGGAATTTTCCTTAGCTCTAGCTTGATGGCATCAAGCTTCTCTTGCTCTGCCCATGTCCATTTGAACTCCACACTGCGCCATAGAAGATTAGAGATATGCTTGGTCTTATTTGCTAGTTCCAAAATGAAGGCTCCATAATAATTCAAAAAACCCATAAGGCATTGGACATCCCTATGAGATTGCAGAGTTTTGATTTTTTCTAATTGGTCTTTAGTATTGCTTTTGATAGAAATACAGCCTGGTTTGATGACTCTTCCAAGGAAGGTGACACAGAGCTGCAAAAGAGAGCACTTGTTCCCATTAATGCAGAGGCCAGATGGTTGTGAAGATGTCCCCAGCAACAAGAATGTCATCCATATAGGTGAAAATGCTGGGTTCTAACACATTGGCACCATTTCTAACACATGGGTGATGTAGCACTGAAATGTCACCAGGAAATTGCAGAGCCTGAAAGCCATGTACTTCCACTCAAAAAGACCATATGGAGGGATGAAGGTGGTCTTCAGAATGTTGGTGGGCTTCATGGGCACCTGCCAATATGCCTTACATAAATCAAGGCAAGTGAACAGCTTGTATTAACTGGCATCATATAGAAGATCTTTGATGCAGGGAAGCAGATACACATCCTTTACCATGACATTGTTTAGCTTCTGAAAATCCACACAGAGGCAGTACTTGTCACCTTGCCTAATGAAAACAGTGGGTGCCACATAAGGACTATTACTGCCCTGAATTATTCCACTCTCTATAAGATCACTGACAATTTTCTTGTACTCTTCCCAGAGGTTTTCTGGCACTCTCTTGACTGGTAAGCAAATAGGGTGATCATGCTTGATTACAATTTCATGCTGTTTGCTGATGGCTTGACCAACACTGATCAAGCCATAATTAAACACTTTGTGGTGTTGTTGGAGCAAACAAGAGAGTAACTCACATTCCTGAGGACTGAGATGGGGGTGTGTCCTCTCACTGACAGAAGGGATCCAGATGGTATCCCTTGGTTCCACTAAGTCATGAATAGCCATTAACATGGTTAGGCAAGCAGCAGCTTTCAATTCCAAGCAATCTGGAGGGTTGACAATTATTGTAGAATCATGGGCTGGTAGGGTAACTTAACTAGAAACTTAATTGACTCTGCAGAAGGTTTAAATAGCATTTACAGTACAGCCATGATTCTAAGAATTAGAATAGAACTTATAACTTATAGATGTAACATTGGTAATTCATCCAAGTAACCAACACTTTAGGTAAAATCCAAGATGACCAATTTGTATGGCTTCCAGCTGAAGCAAAGTCTCCAGAAGTAAAGTGCTTAACCTATTGACTGGTGCTACCCTATCTGTCTCACATCGAAAAATACAGGATCTCATTTTCATTGTTATCTCTAATAATCTGTAATTGCCAGATATTTGTGCTAGCCAACAGCATGGTATCATCACAGTGTTATGTTGTATAAGTGCATGTACATGTTGAACTACAAATGAAAGGTTTATTATTTCCATATATCTAACCATATGTAACCTAATGAGTTCACAATTTGGACTGGATAATCTAAAGACCTCCAGAAGCTACTTGTTGCCCCATGCTAGTGAAAGCACTCCTGAATTGTCGCCAATCTTAAGCAATAGTTTTCATAAAGATATACTATAAAGAAAAAATACAACAGTAAAAACAACAGTTGAGAGTAGATAAAATCTATTAAGCGTTCTCTACAGGTCTCTCAGGTTTTATACAAGAATTGAGTTATTACCTGCCTTTGTTTACAAAAATAGTTGTCTATGTAGTTTAACCATGATCAATTATTTGTTCCCTCATAAATTCAATTTGAGCAATAATAATAAGCACCACCAAGGGGACGTCAAATTAACAATAACAACCTAAGATTGAAATAAGGGCTGACGTCATGGTGACATAAAAATACAAAATAACTGATAAATAATTATAATTGAAAAAGTCCCTGAGTGACTCTACATTATCAACTTAGCAGGGTCTAACTTGACCAACAAAGCAGAGCTATTCACCACAGTGATATAAGTTTTTCCTTTTGAAATGTGGCAGAGATTTGAGGAGAAGTTTACTCCAGCAAATTCTTTCCTTTATACCTGGAGACCATGACATCACCTACATATGGGGAGTTGGTGGCAACTGCAACACATTGCCAGTGTTGAGGCTCAACAAGTACTGGCATGAGAAATTTCAACAAAATGTCTTGATCAAGAATGGTGGCAAGTTCTTGCTGGTCTTCACTTTCACAGATAGAGATTGTATTGCTTCCATAGTCAATGACACAGGAATTCTGCTCAAGAAAGTCATTGCCCAGGATTATTTCATATGTCAGTGGCTGGTCACAAGTGTTGATAATGATTAAGTCTACAGAGAACAGTTATTGCCAAATGTGGAGTTCCAGATTCAGTATGCAACCTTTCAGAGAGATTGAATTCCTGAAAGCATCCAACAGGTGTGCAGTTGACAGAAGTAGTTCACCTTTTGATAAACATAATTTAGACCAACAAGTGTCACTAATAATGGAGGCAGAGGCCCTGGTGTCAATAGTGACATTAACCAAAAATCCATTTATATCCACAGGGATGACATTAGTATGTAAGATTGAGGTAATGACTAAAACATCTTGCACAGGGTTTATAGGAGGCAGCACTCCAACTAGTTTGATGACTTGACAGAACTAATGGGCAGATCAGGAAGGTACTCTTCAAGCCTGGGCTCATCAATGACAAAGCCCTCACCATCTGCAACTAAATGAATTATGGTGTGGCATTGAGACTTTGTGTGACCTTTCTGACTACAGTGGAAACAACAAGTTTGTTTGAGTTCTATCTTCACTTTGGGAGCTAAAGTGCTTGAGGAAGTAGGGGGTTTCAGAGACAGGGAACCAGCTTTAAGGTCTCCAGCATCCTTGTCAATACAAGTAGTATTGTGAAGCATGTACACAATGCCAATGGCTTTACAAATTATTAGGTTGAGATTGTTCTAATCACACTTGAGTTCAAGGCAACTACAAATATTGGGTGGAAAGCCCCAACAAATATATGAGAAAAGATCATGCTTTGAATATTCAGGAATGAGCTTGCTTAAGAGAAACAGCCTTTCCACCTGCATGATGATGTATGGATGTCATTGCCCTTCTTGAAGATCACAGAGAAGCATCTTGTACAGATGTTTAATGTGAGGCACTTTGTAGTGATCCTCAAAATAGCCAATTAGAAGTTGGTAATTAGTCTTGATGTCTTGATCAAACATCATATATTGGTTATATGCAAGACCTTGTAAGTAAGTGGGGGAATTGTGCAACATTGGCAACCTGAGTGGCTTTGTACTGCCTCATTGTTAGCTCAAAGAGGAAGAACCACTCCTCAAAAGACTGTGAGATTTCATTGATCTTTCCAGTTTAGAATGGCAATTGAATAAATTGGTGGTTTTGTTTCCAACAATGGTTGTGGGCAAGATAGACGTAGTAAAGCATGGTCCACTGGAGGTTGCAGACATGGCATAACCACTCAGTAATGGAGGTGAAGTTGGAACTGAAACTGTAGGAGTAACATAAGTGTTGACAGGTGTGGGAGGTGAAACAGTCATACTCAGTGCATATGGGATGGGGGTGGCAATGGTGGCCAATGTAGAAACATGAGTGATGGCAGACTGAGTGAAGGTGGGACCTCCAGTTGTTAACAAAGTGACTTGAGTAACAAATTACAGTGTCAATGGGGTAGCATTAGTTAACACAGGGGCACTTGGGAGATGTGCCTTAATCATTTGTGAAACTTGATCTGAGAGGCATTCAGAGAAAGCATAAGAAACCTTCTTTTAAGACATTGCAAGTTACACATTCAGAATGCCTAGGTGAGCAGGGCACAGAATAAGGTGTGCTCTACAGCAATGGAAATGCAAATGACAGGGTCATTAAACTATCAACCTGAATAGTCAGAGTGGTGATGGCATCCTTTAGGTGCTTTTCTCTCTGCCAGGCTTTGGCAGCTTGCTGCTTCATCTCAGTACACAATGAGTCAAGACATTCTTCACAAATGAGACATTGATCAGTTTGCTCAGCAAGAGCTGATCAGAGTTGTTCAACCTCAGCTGAGGCTCTGGAGAAGGTGGTGTCTGCAGATAAATGTAATAGGGATCAAAAGACAAAGGAGAAACAAGTGAATTAATTCCAGTGGTGTAAGGAGCAATGTTTAGGCTGCTAATGCTCACACTGGGGAAACCCTGAGTGGGAGTCCCATTATGAGAAAAATTATTGAAATCCATTAGGAAAAAAGTAAGAAAATTAAAGAAAAGCAATTCGAACAACTTGAGACCAAAACTCCAACTGGGTTCAGAGAAACAAAAACTAGTAACAGTAGACAGCACTGTGTAGGGTATTGTAATATATCCAAATTTTAGAAGAACAAGACAACAAAAAATAGCAACCAAAATGAGTAAAAATAACGTTGAAGCTAAGGGACTGCTTCAGAGCATAGAACTGCAGTGTAAAAATAACATAAGAGGCAATGTTATGCATTGATTGGTAGTGAAGTCAATTCATGGCTCACACCAGGCAGAATCAGGTGACCACCTTGGTAACTTCAACAGCATAGAATAGAGAGTTCAACTGACACCCTAATTTGTCCAGCATCATGTCAGCATCAGCATTTAGAATCATGGGGGAGCTCTGGCTACTCTAGCAGTACTGGGAAACTCAAGAGTTAAGATCAAAGGTTGGAAAGTTTACCATTGTAGAGAACAACCTGCATTCCAACAGAAAAAAAGAAGCATTGGTGGTTCACCAATTCAATTAAGAAAAACAGAAATTCCATAGACAACAGACTTCCAGCAGTGACCAATTCACATGGCATCACTCCAAAGCCATATCCATGAAGCCATCCTTACTTGCAAAGGTGCTAATCATGTGTCTCAAGTATTAATTTCTAGCTCAATAAACAATTTATCTCAGAGTTCTATTATCTCAGCTCATGTAAATAAATAATAAACAAAAGGCTCATAATTGCTGTGCATTCATGTTTGCCAATGGCATAATATGTTTGCAGTGTGTTATTATTATGTGCATGTACTTACATGTAGCCATAACCAAAAGCAACCACAATTTGGGCTCTCACTGTTAAGGAACTATTTGTTGCCCTAGACCCAGTGCAGTTTCCTCCCAAATTGTTGCCAGATCTTAAGAAAAATTATAATACTAAAATCCATGCTGAAATCTAAAAGGGGTTAGAATATAAATAACATGAAAAAGACCAAACACAATTGGAGTAAGATGAATTATATTCTGCAATTTCTACAAGTTGCTCTGGTATTTATTACAAATGTCATAAATTATTACCTGCTTAATGTTTACAACTTGTATAGGAATTCCCTTGCAAAATTTAAATGAGTAATTAGACACAAGTTCAAATCAAGGGGACAAATAATAAATTTATCAAATAACTACTCTCAAAATCTACAAATTGATTAAAAGAAATTGATACAAATTGATAGCAATGAATCACAATCTATGGCGTCATAATGACATAACACTAATTCCTGAGTGCCAAAATAATTAAAGAAATAAAATTAAAAAGGGGTGGCTTGAGTGACTCTACATACCCCCCTCCTCATTGCACAGTTAAGTTTGCAGCAGAAGCTGGACTGTAGGACATGATAGGAGCTTTTGCATCTCCTCAACCATTTCTACTGCTAAGACATAACTTTTGCATATTTAGGTCACTGAGTGATCTGCATAAGTGTCTCTCTCTGTGTTACTGCATCACTCCACAAGTGGAAAAACTTGATCTCTGGTAACTGGGAGCTAATCAGGCAATTTCTTTGTAGGTTGTTTAGTCTCTGCATAAATGTATTGTAAAATCATTTGTAAAGACAAAGGCCTTTAAGTGCAATCATGAGGGTCATGACCACATCCATATCAGATGTATGGGCATCTTCTGCACTAATCCAGGTGTTTGGGCAGAAGTGGGTGAAGACCTCTCTGAGCAATCCCATGCAAGTTGCATGGTCCATAAATAAGAAACAGTACTCATTGACTTGCTGTAAGGTCATTTTCTCCAGATCTGTAACTTCTGCTCACAACATGGTAATTATTTCAATTCTCTTCATGACATCATAGTATTGAGTGAGGGTTTTGATGTTATTGATCCACATCAAGTTGCCTGATGCCTGAAACAAAATAAGAACTTGTGGATCTAGTGTTGTGATTTTATTGTGGATCTTCTGTAGCTGATAGAGATCAGTTGCCCTTTTTGAAAAATATCTTTGATTGATTTAGATGCGTCCTGGGTGTCTCAGGTCTCCTTATATTCGTTTGTTTGCACCAATTTAGTGATCTCAGCTGCTGTGGAGACATAGTTTATCTTGTCAGAAAGGTGGGCTGACACCTTCTTACGCCCTTTTTTAATGTGCCATGATGGTAAAATGAGCGGAGTCATTGTGCAGGGTGGAGGGATGCACAACAGATTGTGCTTTTTCGCATTTGTCTTGATGAGGTCAAACTTGACCTTTTTCTTTAGCATGGCTGTTCTGATGGTAACGGGATAATTGATCTTTGCATCCTTAATGGAGTCTTAGAATGTGCTGCAGAGTCCATGCTCACAGAGTTTATTGATTTGGGCATTGGTGATTTGAAGTTGAGACGTGGTACATTCTACATCCAAGGCTATCTGTCGCCCAGGTGATTGCAGGAGTACCAGTTCCTCTTTAGTAAACAACTCAGTTAGGCACCACTTCATGAGACCTAAGATGTCATTTTCTCTATTTTGTTCAATGACATGGTTAATGATAGAGTGTTTCTCTGTGAACTCATCATGGTGGTGCTCAATAGTTAAAATTCACTGATCTTCAGTAATTGACCATGCTGGTGTGGGTACAGGAGGGTCTGTGCCTCCAGAAAACGTTTGGAGGTTGGCGGCCTTGATGAGCACCTTGGTTCCAGGTGATACTTCAATTGCAGATGAGGATAGCAACTCTTCTTCTTGTTAGAATTGCTTGGGCAAGTGCATTGTTTGTTCTATGACAGTGATGGGAATTATTTCACCATCATTCACAGTCTGTCTCCACGTTTCTGCAATTTTATTGTAGCTGCTTTCTGGATAATTCATCTTTTCCAGATTTAACAAGATTACTGTTTCAGTGTGAACATTGTAGTGGTTCACCAGTTCTAAGAATTGCTGTGTTGATCCAGTCAGATTCCAATGACAGGAAATTGGTTTCTGCAGTAGCTCCCCACATGTACTTTTTGAGGATGTCTGAAAAAATTTTCAGGTCGGCAAAGGTGACGCTGAGATGGTTACCTATCATCTGGGGTGGAAGGCGCCCTAGCAGACTACTCACGCAAAAGAGTCTTGCATAAAACTTTTCAAACCTCTCCATGGCCTTTTCAGTCTTTCCAGGTGACGATGGTAGCAAGCATGCATGCAGAAGCCAATTTTTGATCTTCCACACAGCAGGGCAGATAGTGAGCTCATGCATACACTTTCTTGCTAAGCGCTCTCAGATGTTTTGATTGAGAGGCAATTGAATTTGCAGGTCTTGTGTGAGAAAGATTGAAAGGATCCAGATGGCTCTGCAGGACTGGATAGGCAGTACAAACTTCTCTGAAAATAAATGCTTTTCAAAGTTCTGATGGTCTTGCAATGTATAAGTGATTCATAGCTCCATAAGGAGCCTTTCAACAGATCTTGAATACTGGGAAGTGGGGCTGCAGATGTTAATAGTGGGCCAAGAAGACTCAGGGCTCTTATCCACTTTGAGATTCGTCCAAATTTCATTGATCTCTGCAAGGGTGGCAGCACTTCGTGAGAAAGCAAAGCTAACATGCATGTCTGTTACTAGAGTGAGACCTGGTAGGTTGGTGTTAATAGACTTGACTGTGTTGATGATGAGCCTTGTGTCTACTGCAAGGCGGTGCATTGGTATTTTCTTGCACAGAAGGAGGTCTGTGTAGATTAACTTGGTGATCAAAAAAATATTGGATTGGTACATGCTCGTGGGACAATAGTAGTTGGTATAAAGAATGGTGAAGTTTTCCATCCTGAAGTGGAGACTTTCAACCTGCTCTGATATTTCGTCCTGGTATTCCTCCTTCACAAACATGACTAGGCGGATATTTTCAACCTTAGCTAGCCAATATGCAATTTCTATCTTCTCCATTATCTTTGGCTGGTTGACTTTGCCGACTTGGAAGAAGTAGATAATGAGCAGGTTATCAAAGTCTATGTTAACACACTCAAATTTTTGGATGATGCGCTTGTTGTTTAAAAGCTGGCATAGGTGTGTTAGATTGAAATCCTCATCAAACATTGGGTGTATTTGCTAATGCATGCGAGCAGCAACCAAATAATTCCGACTGTATTAGTTAATTCACAACTCTTAAATTCTATTTGCTAACGACGCTTGCGCCAACCATTCCAAATGATTTAGTCGTAATTATGATTGTAAACTTCACGAGTGTTTGTATGCTTGCCTGTATTTTTAATTTGTAACAGACATTTAAAATTTTCGTAAAACCAATAAAGCAGTAAATTGGGTGTATTTGCTAATGCACGCGAGCGGCGACCGAATAATTCCAACTGTATTAGTTAATTCACCACTCTTAAATTCTATTTGCTAACGACGCTCGCGCCAACCATTCCAAATGATTTAGTCGTAACTATAATTGTAAACTTCACGAGTGTTTGTATGCTTGCCTGTATTTTTAATTTGTAACAGACATATAAAATTTTCGTAAAACCAATAAAGCAGTACATTAAGTACACTAGTTGAATTATTGCATTATATTTTATATAGTTATATTTTACTTTGATAAAATTTTGAAGTGTTTAATAAAAATTAAAAAAAATTTAAGCATTGGAATTAACAAATGCAATTAATTGTTGTCTTTCAAAAGTTCCACCTCGATTATTTTCAGAAGATTTATTGCAATAATC
>CABFPE010000328.1:471289-482115 GCA_900660155.1 Hofstenia miamia | reverse complement strand
ATATATATATATATATATATATGGTGTTCATTAAGCACTCCGTGATTTCAGACACTCACAGACAGCAATTTAATAACCTGTGAAAATTACATTATATATCATAATGCGTATCATAGGTGTAAGTTTGTACATATTTGCAAATGCGTCATTCCCTTTCATTTCAGAAATGCTAACCCCACAAAAACGAGTTTATATCGTGCTGGAATATCACTCTCTGCAGTCTGTTATGTCTCTTCAGCGCAAATGGCGACATGATTTCTCAACAACACCTCCATCCGACAAAACAATATTGTCATTATATACCCAGTTTAAAGAAACTGGTAGTGTGGCAGACGCTAAGAGAAATTGATCGGGAATGAGAAATTGATCTGGAAAAAGTGGTTGAACAAATCGAAAATGAACCCTCATCATCTATTCGGCGCGTTTCGCATGAGATGGACATATCCATTGGCAGTATCTCAAATATTTTACGTGAGAACAAAATGAAACCTTATGTGTTACGTGTACTTCAAGAACTCAGTGAGGAAGACTTCGCCTCCCGCAAGGCAATGTATGATGAATTGCTGCAGCTCCACCAAGAAGACGATGAGTTCCTGCTGAATGTGTTTTGGTCCGATGAAGCTACGTTTCATCTAACGGGGCGAGTTAACAAACACAATTGCTTCCTTTTGGCGTATGAGAATCCAAACAACTTCACCACAGTTCCTCGAGCATCTCCTAAAGTGAATGTTTGGATGGCAATGTCATCAAAGAAACTCATCGGTCCGTTTTTCTTTCCCAATGAAACGGTGAAATCGGCGGACTATCTGGAAATGCTCCAAACTTATTTTATTCCGGAGTTAAAGAGACGACGGTGCTTTAGACGATCTTTCTTTCAACAAGACGGCACACCACCTCATTGGAGTAGTTATGTCCGGAATTTCTTGAATTCCACTTTTCCACAGCGTTGGATTGGTCGAGGTGGATGGGTTTCATGGCCTCCAAGAAGTCCTGATCTAACTCCCCTTGACTTTTTCTTATGGGGGCATATTAAGAATCTCGTTTATGCTACTCATCATGAAAATATTGACAGTCTCAAGCAAGCCATCACAAAAGCCTGCCAAGATGTTGATCAAGCTATGCTCCAAAGAACCATAGAAAGCTCCATTTCCCGTTTCACAGTCACAGGTGTTCAACATATTGAAGGCTTATTGTAAAGATAAACTTGTCTATTTCAAGTAAAAATAAAAGTTGGATTTGAGTGTTTCTTTAATTTTTGTTTGGTAGTATTGATCATTTCAAATCACGGATTGACTTAATGAACACCCTGTATATTAACTTGCATGAAATTATAATTCTAATCGTAGGCATTATGCCAGTGACAATACAACTAAAAATGAACTCTTTATTGATTACGAAGATGGGAGAATATCAGACAAAATATGGGAGATAGAAAAAAAGCCTAGGTGTAGGAAATATAGCTATTGAATGGGAACCATAAGGGTTATGCCTAAATCGTCTCAGAGAGTACCTCCATGCGGTGGTTCCTGGGTAATGATAACACTGTACGGAGTAACGAACCTACACTTAGACGTTAAAACCAGGGTGCAGAAGGTGCCACCATGTATACTTTGTAGATATGGGGGCGGTAACGGTTGAGAAGCCTGTCTGTTCTAGTGTTGTGGAGACAGACGGCGACACAGTGGAAACACTGTAATCAAGACTGCTATTGGCACCAGTTAGAGTGCGTCATACAAAGAGGGAACTCTCTGTCTCTGGCCTATGAGATAGGCCTAGGCCAGCGTTTGCTGTGCCTTCCTGTGAGGCAGCTTTGCTGTGTCACTGGTAGTAATGATCCGACAGTTTATTCTTATTCTGGTGTTTGAAGATATCTAAAATGCTTTGCATTTTAGTAAATACACCTTCAATATTTTTGCGGATCTATTAGAATTTAACATGAGGGAGGCGCAATCTTCTCAACAGAAGTTCGGCCTTCGGCTTTACTCTGCTGATCAGACACAACACAGATCAGCAATCTGCATGTCAGGGGTCGCCAGAGGTTTCTCACGATCAAACCGGCCTGGTACACTTCTAGGAGTTAAGGTCCGGACCCTAGTCGTGGAAATACACACTCATCAGTCTGTTGACTGTTTTGGTATTATGTCGATAATATGACATAAGACTTAGAAAAATGATTAAACANTTCAGATAAGGATGATATGACGCCAGGGCCATTATTGGAGAACGGAGTCGAAGTAGAGAGAGCAGTGACCGCTTGGCGCAACAAAGAAATGATGGCGTCTTTCTTCAGACCACCAACAGCGGAGGTAAACTGGGCATCACGCATCACTCAAAGTTTTGAGGTCGGACAGCGAAATTGGGGGCATAACTGAAATCTAATTAAACTGTATAACAAACAGGCATGTTTGGCCCTGTATTATTTTGTAGCAAAATTCATAGTTAACGTTATTGTCAGTTGGCTTGTATTTAGAATTAAATTATAATAGTTGGCGTTAGTAGTTTCGTATAGGAAGTGGTAGCTTCATAAAATGAATTTTCTAATCTCACTAAGTATCTTACAGTTTTCAATTTTTTACGTTATTTGCAATTAAGAACGGAGAGATACGATGGTACAATCCTGATGATAACAGTCAATATATCTATGGATTGTTACAAATATTTGAAGGTGGTGTCTTCGGTACTATTTGTGATTTCAATGGGCACTGGGACCCTACAAATACCTTGATAGTTTGTAAAGAGTTAATAAACTCACATGTTGGATGGCATGAGGTTAAACAGACTTTGGATATACCCAATGCTCCAGTCTTTCGAGCTAATGTTCGTTGTAATGGGACTGAAGAATCTTTCGCTATGTGTAGTTATTCCACTCTTTACACATCTAATTGTAGAGATCATGAAGTTGATGTATATATTGGCTGTATGAAGCCCATAGAAAGTAGTGAAAAAGTGTTTCATTTGGAGAAAATCTATAGTGATGATTACGTAACCAAGGGTCGCGTTGAGATTTTATACAATGGATATCTACATGATATACGCTCAGAATCTCTCACTAATCGAGATGCTCAAATAATTTGTAAGGACGCGATCGGCGCGCAATATGGAATTTTAATGGATCGATCTATTTATGCAGATAGTTACCTAGGTGAAGGGCTTGGTTCTGTCTTAAAAAGTATGAACTGTTCAGATGGTATTCCGAAAAACTGTCAGTTTAATGCATTTTCTAATGTTTCAGACAGTAACGATCATACAAATGATGCATTCGTTATCTGTATTAATTCCGTTTCTACAGATCCTGAGAATTTTTATTTAGAAGTTGAATATATCTTATGCATCATACTTTGTGTTGTTGTTTTAATTCTTCTTCTGAACATTTGTGTTGTTGCAAATATGTTATGGCGAAGGGGCAATGCTGATGATGATTTCGAGCCAATAGATAATATTATGAAAAGGGAATTGCCTAAGCTACCAGTATCGTTCAATGACTTTACCAAAAAAGGGTCAATTGCAATGATTAATTTGGATGAAAAAAATGAAACAGTTGCTAAAAATGGAATTAAAACACCTGTCGAAAGTCTCAGGAGAAATCCATCGGTTCTGAAACAAACATTTGACAATTGTGAAATTGACTATGTGAATAAAGATGAAGAGACATACGACTGCCTTGATTCCGCTAACTAACAATTCGTTACGTTCCTTCGTTTTGTACATAGTCATATTCTGTTTCAATGTAATTGTACATGTATGTGTGATTGAGTTGACGTTCTAAATTTTCAATAGCTAGTTTATTTTAGGTATGGGGAATTTTTTGGTTATATTTGAGAGTCAATTACATGGTAAACATGTTTTCCTAATGTTTGATTGATTCATATTCAATTTGGTTATCCTGTAAAATGGTGCAAATTTGTAGGTGTCCAAAGGAATAGTGGAGAAATATCTTGTTGCCTGAAGGTCTCCGTTTATGAATAGTGAATTTATCTTTAACTCGATATTTCAGTAAATTCTCATTACATAGTAGTTTTATTATCGGTATTACGTAATTACGTACGAATCAAGCGTGATAAAATGAAACTATGTTGCACAAAATAAGTCTATGAAAAGCTAGTGACGTTATGTCAACTTCCTAACCAATTCTTTCATCTACATGAAACTTAAGCCGTTCAGTGATACACAAAGCATCTACAAATTTTTTAAAAATTCTCTCAAAGGCTCTTGTAAAAATTTACTGTTTTTTGAAGTGTATCACAATAAAAAAATAGAGAAAATATTAATTTTTTGGAAAATTGTATGTCAAGAACCGAGTGTAAATAGGGCTAATAGAAATTAAATGCAATTGAATATAACTGATGCCTTCTCAAAATAGCGTCGTTAATGAGAATTATAAAATAACAAAAACACAAACAAACCTATAAATAAGCAAACAAGCTAAGAATAACACTAAATTCTCGCAAAGGCGTGCCTGGACGGGACAGAGCCATTTCGCGAATCAAAGACGAAAAGGAAAGACAATCCTCTATCTTGTGGTGTGTTTAGATTTTAAATACCTTCATTATTTCGTGTGAGTTTAAGCGTTTAAAAATTTTTTGTCGAAGTCATCACAGATTTTGAAACAATCCTGGTGGAAATAGGGTTAAATCCAAAACAATCATTTCAAAATTGAGAAGACGCGAGAGACTTATACAACTATTTCGATGCAAACTAACTAAGTATAGCAATCCACCATATTCCTTCATTTTGTACATAATCCTATTCGATATTTCTATTTTTTAATTAAATTTGCAAAATGTTTATTGTATATAATTGGACTTAGATTCAACTTAACTAAAACTAATTATTTATTGTAAATAAATTTCCCTACAATGAATTTTTCGTTGTATTATTATTTGTGGTAATAATTTTGCCAAATTGGAAAGATAACAAAATCTTGCTTCCTTATTCTTTGTTAACATCTTTTTAAAAGCATTTCAGGGCATCACTGTAAAAATTTGGATTTTTGTATGAAAATATGCAGCCTCATAAATGTAGTATTGTTCTTACATAAAAGAACCGATAAGGTAAATTGAACAGATAGATCTTTCAATAGTTTTCATAGTTTTGGCAGATTATGTTTAGTGTTGAATTATATTCGAACTATTGAGCTTACAAAAATTTCCTATAAGTTTAAGACTCTATTTTTTGCTATTATGCTGCTATAATTTATGGTAGAAAATGTTTTTGTTTAGAAAATGTTCGAGAAAATTTTGGAACTTAGTGCGAAGTCAGTAATTGAGAAGCTAATCTCACAGCGAAACCTTCAAGGTCATAATCCGTTCACTCTCAGTGCGCTACTTGCACGCAGAAAGCTGTTTGAAATCATTATCAATTACACCTCGCGTACACTTTGGGTCCACGGCAACGTCCGTGCAGGGCTCTACCCATTGTCACAGCTTGATTCCGTAAGCCTATTGAGTGATAGCTTAGTATTATTTATTGATGTTCTATTATTTATGATATGTTTGGTAGAGAAAGATATTTAAAACTTTAAGATCTTTTTTTACATTGACTTTTTTTGAATATTCATTTTAAACTGCCTATTTTCCCTTTTTTTCAAATAATTTTCTTAATATGCATTAGGAAATTTTGAAATTGTACGATATTGAATCATCTCTTAGCGAACGTCCTCCTCTCATACAACGTTTAAAATTCCTACTAAAGTACTGCTGTGCACGCGAAATGCTTAACTATTTTCAATGAAAATTTTAATATGCTGAAAAACTCTTTGCATTTAATTTTCAAATAATCAAGGGATTCAGAACCCATAGGAACAGCAGCTAACATCACCACTTTTTATGTAGATTGACCTCCAAAGTCTCATTGAAGGGTGCCGTGCTTAAAGTCAGTCTTTGCACAAAAGAGCACATTATTGAGTCCGCGACTGGGTGCGGTTTTTGAAGTTAAGTAAAGCAGGACACATTCCTCTATTATATGATACCTTCAGGTTTTGGATATCTCTATTAGTTCGTGAGTTATAAGGTTTTAAAATTCTTTGAACAAACCTTCAAAGATTTTTAAAAATTCACAGACAGTTTAAGGTTAACATGGGTTTTATTGCGAATTCATTTGTTTTGGTATTTTGAATAATGAGATTTTTGAAAGAATGGATATAAGCACAGTAATATTTAAAAACAATCAAAGCCTTTTGGTAGATAACATCGAGAAGATTTTCTTAGTGCGGCAGATTCATTATCACAATTTCAAACAAATTGAATATGAAAACAGTGAAATTTTAGAAACAAAACTATTTGATGTTTCTTATTCACTTTGGAGGCTTTCCTAAATTACAATGTTGGTTATATTGTCTTATCATTTCGCGTTATAAACATGTATATTCGCATATACGTGCTCTGGATACAAAATTTTAAAATATCTACAAGGCACTAATTGCAAAAAACATATACGGAATCTAAATAATATGGCAGGTGACTCTGGATGCGGGTCCTAAAATTTTTTTTGCATGAACATAAAGCTCATACACAAGAAATTCGACCTTTACTCAAAATGCGTGATTTCAAAAAATTCAGGATAAAAGTAATTATTGTGGCTTTCCATATAAAATGGAAAATTGCAAACGGGTCCCTAAATACAAAAGTCATAGTATCTAGACACAGTATATGTGTATATTTATATATACCTATAGAAGATTTGGAATGTAAATTGAGAAAGTGGGAATCCAATCATACACGTTTTTTTTCAAGCGTTTATGTAATTCAACTCATAACAAATTTTCAAAATTATTCACTACAATTTGATTACCAAAATCGTCTCTTTTTTAAAAAATTCATAACTTTTTATTTTTAATGAATTCTGCTAAATAAATTTCGATTCTCAAATGGTTTCGTTAAGAATTTCGGGAAAATTGTTTAAAATTGTTGTTGACTGCTCCCAAGTGCATATTTTCAATAGCTTCGATAAGGAGCAGTGATATTAGGCTAATTATGTTGATGTTTGCAAATTTAGACTTTTATCATCCTGGATTTATTAACAGTTAGCTTTTTCAGTAAAATGCAATGAAATGATGTCTATTGAGTCTATTTGGCATGACAAATCTTTAAGTCGTGTATTCACTGACTTCCTTATTACGTCAAAACGATCTCGCTTATTAATAAATTTATTTACGTGTGTTTTAAATGCTTGTTTCATTGCCACAAATTCTTTTCATTATATGACATTCTCTTTTACTCTAACAATTTCAAGTTGACGTTCGTAATAATTCAGAATTGTTTATCATTTAAAACACATTAAGAAAGACGTTTAGGTAAACCCCGATGGTTCCATAAACGTAAACTCTGCTTTGGACTACATCGCAATGAGTGTATGTTTATTTAATTCAAAGAATTTTTAGATCTTCCATTTTTGTAACTAGTACACAAGTAAAGTGTGAAGTTCTAAATATGATGTTTAGGTTTTATTAGAAGATGCTATAATAATGAAAAACCAATAAACTTGCTGAAATCAATCCACTAATACTTTACTCCATTTGTATAGGGATAGTGTCTGTTTATTTTTTAAGATAATAGCATAGAAATCATCAAGATATTTTATTTTACTGCATATTTTTAGCTAAATGTTTTGAGAGCTATAAATTTATCATTAATATAGACTAGTGTAAAGTTTCTTTTTGCATTTTACTCAAGGTATTGACAAGTATCGTGTTAAGAAAAGTCAAGAATTTGATCAATTTTTCCATCTTCGTATTAAGTATTCAGAAGAAATCAAGTTTTTCAAGTTGTTGGGGAAAAAACGGCGTTCATTATGGGATTATTATTGTAATGTTAAATTCTCGATGGTCATAAAAATTGATAAATTCTATGATTTATCTATTATATATTTAATACTCTGTTACCCTGTGGCTTATTTATTTTTTTTGGTTTCAAAATTATTGAATACAAAATGGCTGGAATTAAGTCAGAAGTTATGTTTTTTATTCGTACATTTTTTTAAATGAATATTCTGCATTTGAGATCCACGAACTGTTAGCAAATGCACATGGTGATGAAGTGCTTAGTTTACGGCGCATTCAAACAATTGTAAAAGAGTTTCGTGATGGTGTCAGGAAGACTCATATCCGTAGTCTTGGTGCAGGAAGGCCGAAAACGTCAACATCTGATACAAGTGTTGAACGAGGGCGACAACTGATCGAAAACGATTGTGGATTAAGTAATAAGGATATTGAAAGAGAAATTGGCATACTTTACAGAAGAAATGTCTTAATGGACGCTTGGTCCCACATTTATTAACAGAAGCTCATAAATTGCAACGTATTGAGGAGGCTGGAACAATACTGGACATGCTAAATCGAAGAATAGGGCATCGCTTAATTGTAACTGATGACAACTGGATCTACCTCCGTGATGGTGTCCCTACGTCTAAACAACATTTTTACGTTGATGGTGCAGGTGATCGCCCTAAAGTTGTTAAGAGGTCCACAGAAGAAAAGTAATGGCTATGATCACTTCCAATTTCCATGGAAATGCTTATTTCGAGTTAGTTCGTAAGGAACCATGGACGCAGAACGCTACAAATTGTTTCTGAATAACATCCTCACATTCTATGCTAATATTGAAAAGCCTATCCAGCCTGAAAATGTTTTGTTAATGCATGACAATGCACAACCACACTTGGCCAGACTGGTACCTAACTGGCTCGCAACAAAGAATATATACGAGTGAAACAGCCTCCATACTCACCCGACTTTAATCTTATGGACAGGTTTGTTTTCACAAACTTTGAAGTATTTCGCAAAGAAGATTAAGGAGACATGGATGCAGTGAACGATGCTGAAACTGATTATGTCGGCACATTTACTCAGAATGTTTTCATGAGGCAGAAGGAAAAAATAATGGCATACCTCCAAAAGATTATTGTACTCAATTGTGACTATATCTAGTTGAATTCGTGGATATCCAAATAAATGGTGACTATATCTGACTGTATCATTGTACACATATTTTTATATTATTTTTGGTATGTAAAGCTGTTATGCTGTTTGTAATTTCACTATGAAATAAATTTAAAAATTAGTCTCATAATGAACGCCGTTTTTTTGGCAAATCCTATATCACCAACATTAATAATTGTTTGGGTATTGCAAAATTTTTCATTAGTTTGAAAAACTTGGAAACTTTTAAGCAACTATTCATTTGTGGTGACTGTTTAGTCACTTTTACATTAAAATAACTTAGTCAATTTTGGTGACTTTTTGGGAAATCCCATTTAGCCTGTCGTAATGAAGAAATAGGAAAGCATTTTTTCATATATTTTGAAGTAAAACATTTAGAAATTTAGAAGCAATCTTAATTTCTTACTTCAAACAACCGCCTCGCCCCCTCCTTCGTCTCAAAGATCCACTTGAAGTTCTATATTTCTTTAAAAAAACATGCTCTTCTGTATCCAATATTACTTAGCCACTTTTGTTTCTTGAATGAAGTGGCAACCCTTGTCTGGATTTTGCTGTACTTTAAGTAGCTTTGGGATTATTCCTGCTTTACTAAGAAATCTATCAGCTGTTGCTTATGTAGTTGGTAAAGCCAAACACTGCAGGAATTCTGCCTGAATATCTGTCTCTAATTTGTTCACCGTGAAGGAATACGCTATCTAACGCTAATCGCAAGAGCCCAATCTGTGAATTAAAAAATCAAGTATTTATGCAGGTATTTCTGAGAAGCGTCAAGTATGTATTTTCAAGATAAGGTATCACTATGTTCAAGTACAATACTTGAGTATCAAGTACTTCTCAATAGCGTGATTTTACGTTTACTGTATCTTAGTAATTGCTTATAGTATATGTATATCAGCCTTGGCCCACCTTTGATACACAAATTAAGTTTCAAGACGAAGTCATAAGTTAGTTAAAAAACGTATATTATATAATTTCAGGATTTATGAGAAGTACTAGTTTCACTATATTCTTTAGGAAAATACGCTTATTTATAGTTTTGAAAAAAAATGGCTCTGCGACAAAATTTCAGCAAAAATAGATCGGGGCTTATTAGAAGCCTTTTTCCAATGCTATAGTACACCACTGTAGATTGCAGTCTTGAATTTACAGTGTTTGATGAGCTTTTAATTTAAAAAACTATCTACCCGCACGGAATTTTACATTTTTTCATTAGTAGCCATGAAACCTTCATTTGAAATTTAAAAAAATCGTTTTTATATTTCGAGAACAGCTCTGGGATGCATAGTTGATAAAGAGAAGTGTACCGTTTGTGTGTCAACTTGAGTGTATTCATTAGATTTTTGAAATAATACATTTTTCATTTTTGGACCTAGAATTCTTTTTGAGAAGATGGAGTAATAGCAAGCGCAAATCAATTTCATTTATACTTTTGGTGTCCCAGGGTAAACTTTAAATTACTAGGACAATACACTGGGTTTTATTTTCATGTTTGAGATAGTAATGCTGCATAAGCTCGTAGCATTTTTTATGATGTACTATAAACATATAGTTATTATTATAACTGTAATACAACTACTAACAATTTAAAAATGCTCATTAAAACCTTTTCCAGCAGTGGACACGACTTATTTGAAGCCGATCACTTTTGATTTGATGCCAACACAAGTTAATTTTATTGTTAAAAAGTGCAGTTAATGCAAAAATGTTTTCATTTTAGAATTTTCAATTATATGTTTAAATTTCTTATTTATAAAAATTTTATAATGGATAGGATGGCCCCGCGCCGGATCTGAGCCTGAATATTACCAATTGCAACTGGCTGGGCCGAGATGGAATTGATTTTTGGGTTAGTGGCTCAGGCCCGGTTGCAAATCTGAAATGTAGTTTTAAT
>CABFPE010000328.1:459010-470289 GCA_900660155.1 Hofstenia miamia | reverse complement strand
ATATATATATATTCGCCGTTTGTAATTTATGCAGAATTTATATTCGTCATTTATAATCATTTTCATATATATACGCCGTTTGTAACCAAAATTTTTTTTTATATCAATGATGTTGTAATTTTAACAGTTTCTTAATCATATGCATTACACTAGTTCCTATTCCATTTATTAGAGCCAATTCCTTCCATAATTGATTAATTTCTTGGCTGCAGCAAACTCGAAAGTCTTGAACTTCAATACCATATAATATTGTTAAGTACATAGTAATCAAAGGTATTATACCATACCCTATAAATCTTTAAAGAAATTTAGTAGATGTAGTTTTTAATTTGGAAGCTAATGAACTATGTTTGAAGTCGATCCAAGCATTATTCACTGAGATATTAAGATTATTCCCCAAAATATAGGATCACGACTGTATAGTGGGTTGTTAAAGGAAATTTCAAAATAAAAACAAAATAAGTAATCCATATCTTATAACCTCTGTTCGAAAAGTCTGCGTGCATTCTATTTAAATTATAGCGTGGCAATATCTAATTGTGAGAATGTAATTGTCTCTGTGTTACTCATCGTGTCTGTTGTTTAGTTGTCTGCGCCAATGAGATTGAATGCAATTTGTGATTGATTGTTTGTTTACATTAAACTAAGTTCTCTCTCTCTGTTAAAATAATTTGCACGAAATTATGCCACGCGTTAATCGAAATATTGAGTTGAGTGAAAACGAGCGCAGACAAATTCTATTGCGATATCTTAAAATTAAAAATCATAATTCTGACGAAAGCGTTGTTGATCTATGTCAAGAATATCAAATTGGCCGAAATTATCCTGCTGCCCTTTTTAAAAAATTCCAAGCAACGAATACTTTAAGATCCAAATCAAGACAAGGAAGACCAAGCAAGGTACAGAACCAAGAATTGCAAAATCAGATGGTACGTTTGATTCGCACTAATAGACGCAGAAATAGCACTTGTCGCAGACTAGCAAGACAGTTGAATTGTGCTCCATCTACGGCCAATGAAATGCGATCAAAGCTAAAAATGAGAATATGTAAGAAAGTAGCAAGGCCTATTCTGTCAGCTGAAAATATACGCAAAAGGCTTGAATTTGTTGCTGCTAATCCAAGACCTTCAAGACGAACTGCATTTTTAGACGAGAAATGGTGGGAATGCTNACCAGCACATAAACCTAAGCTTATGTTTGTTGCTGTAATCAATGCTGCAGCAGATGATGGAAAGTTGGGCTATGGCCAGTTGGAGGGATGCGGAGATATCAAAGAAACAGTCGATATCACCATCGGGGGATGTATACTGGCGTGATCTCACTTGTGATGGACAATTTTTTACTCGCTTACTGGACAACGCACGCAGACTTTTCGAACAGAGGATATATATATATATATATAAGGATGCTATTGTACTATATCAGTTTAAACTGTAGGGATATGAATTTGAAACAACTTTACCTTTAAAGAATTTGGGAAGTTAAATTCGGCAGAAACGGAATCATTCTTCTATTTCTTCCTGTTTGAGTATAATAAAAAGCATTTGACGTGAAATGCTACTCACAAACTAGAATATTTGGCGATATATCGGTATAGGCGACTACGATTTTTTAAATTTTTTTTACGTCACTAGATGCAGTTTTTATGCTGATTTTAAACCTGAAAAAAAATTTCCGAACCGTTCATTATTTCAAAAGTTATTAATATTTTTAATATATCAGCCAATCATATTGCAGCATTAATGTAACATACATATGTAATTTAGCAATGAAGCATTATCGTAACTTGGATTCTTGGAATAATGCAAACTCAGTAAACTTATAGCTTCGGTCTTAGATTACATTTCTAACTAACTCGGTAAATTTGTAACTTCAATTTTACATTTTCTCTTTATTTAACATAGTTTTACAATTTCAAATAAAGTAGTACTAACAATAATTCAAATGCCTTACTAAATTGCACAAATTTCATGGTAAATTCTGTTTCAATTAACGAAAATGTTTGTTCAAAAAATGGCGTTATTACAGATCAGGGGACTCTGATTTCTACAAGCCGAAGTGACGTCAAATAACATGCTAAGGGTTTACATCATCAAATGCTAAAAATTCATTGTTTACATTTTAAGTCTATAAAATATTGAAAAAATTTTGGTTTAGGTTATAGGGTTTAGGTTTAAGAAACGTCAAGTTGTGATTTGGGTTAGGGTTTAGGTCTTTAAAATATTGTAAATTTTAGAATTTAAGTTTACGTTCTAGATGACGTCACATACAGTGTTGCGTAGAAACAATATGGTTTATATATCAGAGTCCCCTGATCTGCAGTAACGCCCAAAAATACATAAAAGTAAACAATGAAATCTCAAAACAATCTTATAATTAATAAGGGAATACCGCAACGCTCAGTTCTAGGACCATTGATATTCAATCTTTACGTTAATGACATCAAGTTTAATTAAAACATAAAATGCCTCCAATATGCTGGTGACACCTGCTGTATTCAACCAACCATTTTAATTTACTAAGTGCACTAAAAAGTTACATTTTGATAAGAACAGATTCACGGTGCTACCCACGTAGCCAACCACTGGTGGACCACCGGTGGATTTGGCCGCCCGTACGCCAGTGGATCATCAGTGGCTAACTGGTAGTCCACTGGTGGCTAATTGGTGGCAAAAGTATGCATCAGAGCAATGTCTCAAATGTAGCAACAGCAAACTTTTATTTTTATAGAGTTTAAACATTGCAGTTTAAACGAACACAAACCCAACAAAAGGGTTGAAGGAAATGCTAGCAATGGAAATTATAACAAATTTTTTTATCATAAGCAATAACAACAAGCATACAAAAATGCCCAATTTAAATTTCACTTTCAATTTCCAAAGAAATTGCAATTTTTAAACATTATTTTTTCCAATAATTAAAAATAACTTTTGCCCAATTTTAAGTACTCATGTAGACATTAATTTCAAGGTCACAAATAATCATGAATAAATTATTTTGAAATGTCATTCTGCATATATATCTTATAATTTTTGCAAACTGAAAATTGCAAAAAAGCTCTTTACAATGAATTTTATATATTTATCAGATCTAAGAAGAATAATAATGAAAAATATTTTACTTGCAAGCATTAGCTCATATATTACTTATGATTAAGAGTAAATCAGATGTTACTAGTGGTCCACCAGTGGTCCACCTGTGGCTATGAGTGGCTGCAATTGCTACTACTGCCACTACTTATCCATCAGTGGTCCACTAGTGGCTATGAGTGGCTGTAACTGCCACTCTTGCCACTGCTTCCCCACCAGTGGACCACTGGTGGTGGCTACATGGGTAAATATCATACTAATTAGTTATTCATAATTAGTTGTTCTCAATATGGAAACAACATGGTACCATATGGCTGTGTGCTGTTCATTGATATTTTTTGTGTGATTTTATTTGTAAATAGAAATAGTTTCATTATTAATATAGGCTTGACTAAAACAAGTTGTGTTTGTGATATGTCATGGTAGCAGAGAACGACGTCGAGTATGAAGATTCCGTCTGTTTTTAATCCACAAAAAGACTTCTATTCTCGTTGGAAAAATTAAGCTCGATTGTGGAATATGATAACCGATGTTGAGAAAAAGGAACGGGCTCCGCTAATGGTTCTCAATCTACATGGTGACGCCAAAGATATTGGGCTTACTATACAAAATGCTGTATTAAATTCTGATCATGGTTTTACTGAATTGATAAAATGTTTAAATTTTGCATTCCTTCAGTCTGAAGGTGAAGAATCCCATGAACGTTTCGTTAAGTTTAAAACACTCCTACAATCTCTGCAACAAACTACGCGCGAATTTACTATACAATCTGAAAATTTAGAAATTATATTGAAAGGGCATAAAATGGTGCTTAGTGATTGCCTCGTTGCCGCAGAACTTTTGTACAAATCCAACAGATCTGCATAACTGAACAAGAAAAACAAATTATTATTGCGAGCACAAACTTTTGATAAAGAACTAATCCAATCCTGCGTATGTGTTCAATAAATCACGTACACAAATACATCTGACACTGAGTTCACAATCAAAACTGAAACCACCATGGAAAATACCTAGTCTAATAGTACAAGTTTCAGAAAATAACCACAATTCTGGAATCGAGGAATATGTCATACTTCATCAAACGTTCTGGTTCTAGGCCAAGTCCATCAAAACCATGTACCATATATAATTCCATCATGCATTGGGCGAATGAGTGTCCAAAAAAAGAGAAAATGTTTTCGACACTAAAGTATAAAACGAAGTTGAAATGATGACTCAATTTGTAGCACTTATTTTGTGTATTCGGCATATGCCAATGGAGGGTTTTCAATAAATTTAAAAATTAAAAACGTTTCAAAAAAATAAAAGATTGGACAAAATAAATTGTAAAAATCGGGCAACTACTAAATTATTTTTATTATTAAACACAATATTAAGCAAAATTATTGTTAATCCCATTACTTCAATGCTATTAGTTAAACGTCGATTGCTCTACACCGAACTATATAAGAGAGAATTTATCTTATGAAAATTTATTTATTATGAGCTGGCGGAAATATTGTTTTGTACCACAATGCAGCACGACAACTACAAATAGCAATCTGCATTTCGTTTCTGTTCCCCGAACAATAACAATTCGCAAACTTCGTTTGCTGCTGCTAAAAGAGCAGATGCAAAAAATCCTCCGAATTATGCTGTTTATGCTTGCGAAAGTCATTTCAATTTCAAAGATCTTGAAAATTTTCACGAATTTAAGATAAAAAAGTGCAAATATTTGCAGTTAAAGAAAGGCATTGTTCCTCATATATTTCACTTCCAAAAGAGTGTTGTAGAAAATCAGAACAAATGGTTGTCTTCTATAAACTGTTCACGAAAGAGGGATGTTGAGGAATTATTTGCTACAAATATATCAAATGAAATTGAAGTCTCTAATGAAAAATCAACGCAAACTGAAACAATTAGTAAGTCAAAGCACTGCCAAACGAATATTAAAATGAAAAATTAACGAATGAAGTTTAGCTGAAGTTATAAATAACAATCATGTAATTTAATTGGTGCTTCCGAAAACAAATTACAAATTAATTCTAATAATTCATCATTCATATTTGGTGATGGAAGAAAAACTAGAGCAATATTTCAAGCACTGATTCCGATCATGGTTGCGGGTGTGCTTAGATATTTATCTGTTCAAGTCGTTACAGGTAATTTACCTTTATTAGTTTCTCTAAAATCGCTTAAAAGAATGCAATGTATCAAAAGACGAAATATTTGAGAATTCAAAATTACCACTAGTTTACTCAAATCATTATTATGGGATATGTATGCAACTTATAGATGTACATTCCATTTTAATTTGTAATCAGCTTAAAAATAAAGATATCGTTAAGGTTCATGGTCAACTTGGTCATCCTACTCCTAAAAAATTTTGTCAGTTTTTTAAAACTACTGTTGTCAGGGTTGATCAAGATGAGGTACATAAAGTCAGTAAGTTATGCTAAACCTTTCAACGCATGAGACTTAGATTTGTTAAGCCTGTTGTCAATTTGCCTAATTCTAGTGAAAGTAATGATACCATAGCAATGGATTTATTCTTGTTAAGCAATGTTAGTTAAGCAATGTAAGTTGCTTTCTATACTCCCTCTAAATTTCTTGAAAAACACATTTTTGCCCATTGCTCCGGTCAATATTACATCTATCAATATGCAAGATTATAGAGCTCCACAAGCTAAANAAACGAAGTTGAAATGATGACTCAATTTGTAGCACTTATTTTGTGTATTCGGCATATGCCAATGGAGGGTTTTCAATAAATTTAAAAATTAAAAACGTTTCAAAAAAATAAAAGATTGGACAAAATAAATTGTAAAAATCGGGCAACTACTAAATTATTTTTATTATTAAACACAATATTAAGCAAAATTATTGTTAATCCCATTACTTCAATGCTATTAGTTAAACGTCGATTGCTCTACACCGAACTATATAAGAGAGAATTTATCTTATGAAAATTTATTTATTATGAGCTGGCGGAAATATTGTTTTGTACCACAATGCAGCACGACAACTACAAATAGCAATCTGCATTTCGTTTCTGTTCCCCGAACAATAACAATTCGCAAACTTCGTTTGCTGCTGCTAAAAGAGCAGATGCAAAAAATCCTCCGAATTATGCTGTTTATGCTTGCGAAAGTCATTTCAATTTCAAAGATCTTGAAAATTTTCACGAATTTAAGATAAAAAAGTGCAAATATTTGCAGTTAAAGAAAGGCATTGTTCCTCACATATTTCACTTCCAAAAGAGTGTTGTAGAAAATCAGAACAAATGGTTGTCTTCTATAAACTGTTCACGAAAGAGGGATGTTGAGGAATTATTTGCTACAAATATATCAAATGAAATTGAAGTCTCTAATGAAAAATCAACGCAAACTGAAACAATTAGTAAGTCAAAGCACTGCCAAACGAATATTAAAATGAAAAATTAACGAATGAAGTTTAGCTGAAGTTATAAATAACAATCATGTAATTTAATTGGTGCTTCCGAAAACAAATTACAAATTAATTCTAATAATTCATCATTCATATTTGGTGATGGAAGAAAAACTAGAGCAATATTTCAAGCACTGATTCCGATCATGGTTGCGGGTGTGCTTAGATATTTATCTGTTCAAGTCGTTACAGGTAATTTACCTTTATTAGTTTCTCTAAAATCGCTTAAAAGAATGCAATGTATCAAAAGACGAAATATTTGAGAATTCAAAATTACCACTAGTTTACTCAAATCATTATTATGGGATATGTATGCAACTTATAGATGTACATTCCATTTTAATTTGTAATCAGCTTAAAAATAAAGATATCGTTAAGGTTCATGGTCAACTTGGTCATCCTACTCCTAAAAAATTTTGTCAGTTTTTTAAAACTACTGTTGTCAGGGTTGATCAAGATGAGGTACATAAAGTCAGTAAGTTATGCTAAACCTTTCAACGCATGAGACTTAGATTTGTTAAGCCTGTTGTCAATTTGCCTAATTCTAGTGAAAGTAATGATACCATAGCAATGGATTTATTCTTGTTAAGCAATGTTAGTTAAGCAATGTAAGTTGCTTTCTATACTCCCTCTAAATTTCTTGAAAAACACATTTTTGCCCATTGCTCCGGTCAATATTACATCTATCAATATGCAAGATTATAGAGCTCCACAAGCTAAAGATTTTAAACTTTTTACAGGCCTGAACATGGCAAAATTTCGCCCTCTAGCGGGAAAATAATTTTTTGCCGTCATTCATGATATTTAGAAGAAGCTCATGCATAAAATTGGGAATGGATTTGAAAATTAAAAGTTTTTTAAATTCCCAACATTAGGAGTTTATATAAATTTTTTAATAAGCCTGAATTTTTAAATTTTTATAACATTTATTTGAAAAAAACTTTTTTTTAAATTTTTTTTTCGTTTTTTCATTCTAGTGATTTGAATTTGGATCAGAATTGTTTGAAATTTCAAGACAAAATTTTCAAACATCTACTAATTTTTCTAAAAACACTTATTTAGAAAACTCGGGTTGGCCATTGGATATTATACCTTAACTTTAGCAGGCTATAGCAAAACAAATTTTAAAGATATTACAGCTCCATTTGAATTTTTAAGTAGCAAATTTCACAGAAAAAAATTGTTTTTCGGCATGTTTAGCTCTAAGATCAATATTGGCTGAGCTAGGCTGGTCAGAGTTGGCTAATTTTTCAGAAAAGATATTTTCTTTAAAACCTTTTGATTTAATGAAGCTATGAATAAGATTTTTACACCAAAATGCGCAGTTTTGAAAGGAGATTCTAATTTTTTTGGTCTTGTTCCAATACGGAAAGTTTCAAAAATGTCAACTAAAATAATAAAAACTTTTTTCTTAAAATTAAAAATTCAAAATTTGGAAATGTTCACTTTGAGATATTTGCAGTAATACAAGAAATAACATTCAAATACAATTTTCCCAAAATTCCCTGTCAATCTTGCATAATGGGAAATATTTTCTCTTTTAGATATGAATATTATAGGATGGGTAAGTAATTTTTTAAAAATATAGTGATTTTTTTTGAAAAAAACTATCTATAAAACTGCATTTTGTTTTTAATTTTGTTAATGTTTAACATTTTGTTTAGTAATATTTCACTTCATATTGGGACACCCCTATAAACTTGCAAAAATCACTGTTTTTTTAAATGTATATTGTGGATGATGAAAATTGATATTATGGATAAATCTTGAAAATTCATTTACATTTTACTCCATGTTATTGATATATGTGATCTATTCTGTCAATTTCTTTGAGATTTTGCTGTGGCTATTGAATATACTCGGATTTCTGGATTTTTGATAATATAAATTTTTTGGAGCATTGATTACTACTTCTCAGTAAAGATTTTTTTAATTGAAAAAATGCTTTCATATTTATAATCTGCATGTGTAAATTTACTTAAAAATGTTTATCTCTTATTTTTTAAGTCGAACTAGAGATTGCATTGTGAAATTTTCTTGAATACCTTAGTATCAATTTTAATGTGCCCTAGATTTAAGAGATCTGATTTTTGTGAATCAATTCCAAAAGCGAATTTTTGTTGAAAATTGCTCATTCTACCTAAATTTGATGCTTCTGAGTCAATTTATGGTATTAAATTTTCACTTTGAGCTGTCATTTTAACGTAAATTGAAGAATTATATGCAACTTTCTCAGATTTGTTGAAAAAACCCTAACTTTGCAATATTGATATTAAAACCGCTCTTTAGGGACTTTTTAAGGTCCAATACACACTAATCATATGGAAATATAAATTATGCAATAGTTTTACTTATAAACACAAATTTGTAAAAGTGTGCATGTATTACAATAGGGACATGAATTTATTTAAGTCTGAGTGAGAGCAGAGATGATTTCACTCAAGGTGTGTAATAATTTCTTCATATGCTGAGGCTCTTAAGCTCGATTTCTCCATAATATTTTTCATTCTAAGTTTTGAATCCTCATAAATTTGTTTACATCTTATGATAAGAATTTGAAAGTTATTGCTGATATTCTAGTCAAACTTTCTTTCTCCTATAGCATTTTTATTTATATTTATATATAGATCATCTATTTGTGCTAAAATTATGCATTCATAACAAAATAGAATATTGAATGGAGATACAGTATTACAGACATATTTTAGTTTAGCAAGTAAATATAATATTATGCATTACATACATGACAACACCCGCCCTCAAATTGATAGCATATCCAAGGAAAAATAGATTAAATAGGTTTCATTGCGCTACCTCATCAGCCTTATTCTCCTGACATCACCCCAAGCTATTATTACTTATTTTCATTGCTCAAATCCTGTTTAAAAGTTAAAAAATAATCAGCTCTGAAGAAATTAATGCCATTATTGTCACATTGATTGATTCCAAAGCAGAAAAGTTTTTTAGAGTTGAAATTTTTATGTTACCAGAACAATGGCAGAAAGTGATTGTCAAAGAGGTGAAATTCAGAGGCAGATCCAGAAATTTCTAATGGGGTTACTGAAACTCTGCATGATATTTTTCATTTGCAAGATATTTTCTAGATTTGACTAAATTTTGAATCCTCACGGATTTCTCTACATATTTTGATTATACTTCTGTCTCATTTTGTGTTTTTTATTTGTGGTACCACTAACATTAGTGTGGAGCTGGTATCAGGATCAGGTTAATTTCCCCAGGGTCTTATTGACTATACCACCATTCTTGTTTTAAGAAATCTGGGGAGAGAAAAAGACATTAACACATAAACTATTAATTTTGCTTTATTATTTTTAACTTGCAATGGTGGATGGTCAATCTTTAGCATTAATTTTTTCTGTAACATTTAGTAATTACAATTTCAAATTATTCTAGTATAGAAAAACAGTTCTAGGACTGGAGGGCTATCACATCAATAACTTTCAATCTCACAATTCTCAGCAAAACAGAATTTGAAAATTGAATGATTTTAGCTGATTAAAAAAGATATATGTAGCAATGAAGTTGCATTTTGAAGGCATAGGATTGAAACAAGTCATTAAAATGAGAGAGATTATGAATCTCTAATATTACTAGGATATTATATAGAATGTGTATTTACAAAAACTGAACAATTAATGCAAAATAATGTTCTGATTTTTTAAAAATTTGGTACAAAAATGCTAAAATTTTAAAAAATTTTTAAAATCAATATGATTGTGAATACACTTTGAACATTATTTGAAATATGTGATATACCAAATTTAGTATGTTGAAGAAAAATTAGCATGTGTGGATGGACTTTAGAAGTCCCCCTGTGCCTAGTTCTATCAGTTTTTAGAATTTGATATAGAAAATTTATAGTTTGTTCTTAAGGCATTCAGAATGCTGACATACTTGTGCATGTTCATCTTAACACACTTTTTAAAAAATATCAATGAATCACAAAAAATGATGACTAAGACATGCCATGTTGGTTGGATGATGCTTCATTGCTGTTGAGGTGTAGCTGTATTGAATGTTGATGACTCTACAGATCTAGTAAAGGCCTTGGGTGTAGAGAAAATCTGAAATGTGGTGTCATTAATGAAGTTAACAGTTTTAAATTGACCATTGTACATCTATTGTATTTCATAAAAAAGTGCCATTTTCATTACACATTTTGATTGTGTATGATATAATATTTGAGAAATGCTAATGAAATAATAAACAAGGATGTGACCAACTACTAACTTCTGGGGGACCAAAATAGCTCATTGGTAGGGATCTATGGCTTTTTCTAGGATATTAGCTTATCTTTCATAGGTGAGGACATATTCAATAATTTTTACAAAAAGAGTGAGGAGGTTTTTTAAATTTCTCATAAGGCAACAATGAGGATCTGTACTTCTTAGGCATAGTCCTGTGGTTTTTTCAAGAAAAATGAGCTGAGAAGCCTTCCCCAGTCCCTCATTGGGACATCCTTAAACAAAAATGTGTTTTAGTTAACAACTTCACTGAAGCAGTTTTTGTTCCATTTCCTAACTTACTAACTGTACACAAATTTATGAATACTGTGAAAGTAGGTCTGTCAACTGCATTTATAATTTCTTAAGTAACAATGTTTGGCAGATGTTAGATGAAATGTATAATATTGAATTGACTAATATGTTTGATATATCCTTAAAAATGTATAGATATATATAAGAAATGTTGAAAAGATTGACAAATATTTGATGAATCTCTTGTAAGGCTTAGTGAATT
>CABFPE010000328.1:443754-458989 GCA_900660155.1 Hofstenia miamia | reverse complement strand
TTCCATTTCCTAACTTACTAACTGTACACAAATTTATGAATACTGTGAAAGTAGGTCTGTCAACTGCATTTATAATTTCTTAAGTAACAATGTTTGGCAGATGTTAGATGAAATGTATAATATTGAATTGACTAATATGTTTGATATATCCTTAAAAATGTATAGATATATATAAGAAATGTTGAAAAGATTGACAAATATTTGATGAATCTCTTGTAAGGCTTAGTGAATTTTAGAAAAATTTGCCAAATATTTTGCAAAAGTGCAAAACTTTTGGAAGTTATTGAAAATTTAATGCAAAAATTTGGTAATAAATTGGAATTTTCCCACTTTTTCATTAAGGTTTGCACAAATTAATCTAATAGCTGCACTCCATTTTGCTTCCTCATGGAGGACTGCAGTCCCATTTTCCCCCTTGCCCCCTCTTAAATCTGCCACTGGGATGAATTTATTTAACTTTTATAATAGTATTTATACCCTTGTATTTGTTGTTATTGTTCAATAGACATGTTTCAGCAAAAACTTTCTTCACAAATATTTATATAGAGCTTGTAAAATTACTGTTTGAAAAATCATAAATCAAACTCAATATTGCTAACATCATTATTTTTCACTATGTAATGTCATTAACTCTTTTAAAGGACCTCCAACAATGATATATTTCAGCTAGTGAAGCAGTGACAGCCATTCTTTAAAAACTAAATTGTTTGATTCCCAAAATAAAGGTTATACTGAATATTCCTAGAAAAAAACCATGATCTTCAGTGCCTACATTCATGAATTTGCCAAATTGGTCAAGGATGAGAAATAATTGGTGATGAGTTTTGTCCAACAAAAATAGCAGATGTGGATTTTTGCTATACAACCAAATTTTAGGATGTAGCCAAAAGTATTTAACTGTTGAACACCTATTTCATATGTCTTTCTTGGCATGTATTCAATAAATATTTTTGCATATTTTTTGTTTTGATGTTCATATTATACATCTCTTAGAGGCATAAGGGCATTGCAAAGATGGTCTTACGGAGGTGAATTAATTTCCTAACAATAGGTGAACAAGTTTATTTATTGATTTAAGCAAACAGTAACCTCAATTTTGCTTTTGCTGGCAATAAAACACATTTGTGTTATTGATGTCATTGTTTTAAGCTATCAGTCTGTTAGAGATTTTTCTATTTGCAAATATTTACTATGGTTCACTCTCACCTACCCCAATTTCATTTCTCCAAATTTGACTTCTCAGAAATTTAGAGATACAATTTCAATGAAATTGTAATTTTACATTTGAATTAATAAATGTATTTCTTTGCACTGTATTTCAATTAGTTTTCTATGTAGCTTAGATTGTTAAAATATGGAATTGCAACCAAATGATTGAAAATAAGTGCTATAATTATAAGCATTTACAGTCTCCATTTGCATTTAGTATATATTTAGCAGTCCCCTGAAACTTTAGATCTAACATAGATGTTTATGGATTTGCTTAAATATGCCTTTGGCTTTGTGCTTATTGTAATATATATTTAAATGTTTGGTATGGGATAATATTGTTATTTGTACTAACTTATCACTTTTTAAATAATATTTTAGATATTAATAGTGTAAGATAATACAGAAAATTAGAGGTTTGAATCCTGTCAGATCTGTTTATTGAAATGCTCTTTCATTTTTGTAAACAAAGAATTTGGAATATTAACTGCTTAGGAGCACAGTCCCAACAGTCCAAAATGTCTTGAAATGACTCCATTCTTGCAGAATTTATGTATGTAAAATATATATAACTAACCAACTTGAGTGCTGTAAAAACAGTTTAAATCAATAATAGAAGTATCTAGAAATCTAATAGTAAAATTTCATTTACAAAGTGAAATATAATTTAAATAATGTGGCATCAGTATGAAATCAGCTAACTATTCTACTATCTTAGTGTAGAGTCACTTGAATTTTATTTCTTTAATTATTTTGGCACTCAGGAATTAGTGTTATGTCATTATGACGCCATAGATTGTGATTCATTGCTATCAATTTGTATCAATTTCTTTTAATCAATTTGAAGATTTTGAGAGTAGTTATTTGATCAATTTATTATTTGTCCTCTTGATTTGAACTTGTGTCTAATTACTCATTTAAATTTTGCAAGGGAATTCCTATACAAGTTGTAAACATTAAGCAGGTCATAATTTATGACATTTGTAATAAATACCAGAGCAACTTGTAGAAATTGCAGAATATAATTCATCTTACTCCAATCATGTTTGGTCTTTTTCACTTTATTTATATTCTAACCCCCTTTAGATTTCAGCATGGATTTTAGTATTATAATTTTTCTTAAGATCTGGCAACAATTTGGGAGGAAACTGCACTGGGTCTAGGGCGACAAATAGCTCCTTAACAGTGACAGCCCAAATCATGGTCACTTTAGGTTACAGCTATGTATAAGTGTAGGGAATAAGAACTTTTTATTTGATCATTTCATTTTGTACATGCACATAATAATAACACACTGCAAATATATTATGCCATTGGTGAACATGAATGCACAGCAATTATGTGCCTTTTGTTTATTGTTTATTTACATGAGCTGAGATAATAGAACTCTGAGATAAATTGTTTATTGAGCTAGAAATTAATACTTGAGACACATGATTAGCACCTTGGTGAGTAAGGATGGCTTCACAGATATGGCTTTGGTGTGATGCTGTGTGAATTGGTCACTGCTGGAAGTCTGTTCTCTATGGAATTTCTGTTTTTCTTAAGTGAATCAGTGAACCACCAATGCTTCTTTCTTTTGTTGGAATGTGGGTCACTCTCTACAATGGTAAACTTTGCAACCTTCAATCTTAATTCTTGAATTTCCCAGTACTGCTAGAGTAGCCAGAGCTCCCCTGTGATTCTACACTAGCTTATTGAGGGTTTCAAGTGAATGCATGGATTTACTGATGCTACAAAATAATTAACTCCTCCTGCTGTTATACCATATCCTAAAATATGTTAAAGTAAAACAGGAGATCATGTTGGGGAAGTGGCCTCACCTTTAGGAAAAGTCACATAAGACTAGCACCCTAATTAATTAAAAATAAAGAAGCCCTAATTCTTGGGTGCAACTAAGGATCCTAATGTACAATCAGGGGCTGCAAATTCTAGCAACACTAGAGAACTCACTGTCATGGCAGAAGGTTGCATAAGTGCTCATTCTAGTGAAAATTAACATAGAGATAAGCATCAGTAATTCATCCATGTAACTAGTAACTGTTTAGGAAACATCCAGGATACCAATTTGTATAGCTTCCAGCCAAAGTGCTATTCAGGGAAAGAGTTTGTAGTTTGCTCACTCAGTGCTACCCTATTTATCTCATTTTATTATCTAGCTCAGTACAAAATAAGCATCTTGGTGGTTGTCTTATCTCTCAGCTCACTAAATAATAGCATGTAATTACAATGCATTTGTGTTAACCAATTGTATAATATCATCACAGTGTAATCAGTTATCAGTGCATGTACATGTTGCATTTGAATGAAAGGTTTATTATATCTGTACCTAACCATACAAATAACCTAATGTGGTCCACAATTTGGGCTACTTACTGTCTGAACACTACTCATCACACCATTACTCAAAGAGGTACTCCCAAATTGTTGCTGGAAACTTACACAATATTCATTGTAAACATAATGTCTTGAAACATTAAAGTAGGAGAGAAAATAAACACAATTGATGTAAGATAAACTCTATTGACTAATTCTACCTTGTTGCTCATATTTATACAAACAAATTCTTACCTGCCTTTGTTTACAATTTAAAATCAGACAATCATGTTTCCCTTGCAAATTGAATTTAGCAATAAGATTATGTAGCACCAAAGTGAGGGGGCATAATTTTAGCATTGTAAACTAAGCTCAAAATAAGCTGATTACATCTTGTCAATGTCATTTCATTACAAAATATAACAAAAAAATTGAAAAAGTCTCTGAGTGACTCTACATTCTCCCTTTGCTCAATTTAATTCTGCAGTAAGAGTTGGAGCAGTGGACCTGAGACTATCTTCTGAGTAGAACTGACCATTTTGTTGGCTAGAACGCCCTCCCAACTCTGCACCTCAGCATATTGGGGCCTTCTAGTGACTTGCATTAGAATTTCCTGCTGTGTGACAACTTTGTCACATAATCTGAAGAAGTTCAGACTGGGGTGCCTTGTGCTCATCAGACAATTTCTATGCAAATTATTTAGCTGCCAGCTGAATATGTCATAGAACCTCTTGTAGAGCCAGAATCCTTTCAGGGTGATCATGGGAGTCATCATTGCATCAGTATCAGAGGTATGTGCATCTCTTGCTTTTATGTTACTCTGAGTATAGAAGTGAATAAACACCTCATATAAGGAGCACATCCTTGTGGCATGGTCAACAAATAATGAACAAAATTCCTGCACCTGTTGTAATGTCATTTGTTCAGGGTCAGACACCTCAGCCCTCAACATTGTAATTATCTTAATCCACTTGGTTACATCAGAATATTAGGTGATTGTCTCTACATAAAATTAGAACTCTTGGACTAGTATGTAGGATTTTCTCCTGGATCATCTGCAGCTGTTCATAGATGGGCTGGCCTTTCAGAAAAATATTACAGATAGTTATTTTCCCATCAATAAATATGCATTCTTGGTTGTCCCCATCAATCAATTTGTCATGTATTTCCTTATATTCTGTTATTTGACTGAGTCTCTTGACTTCCTGAACTGTGCTGACAAAATTAAGTTTGTCTGAGGGATGAGCATCTATCCTTCTCTTCCCTTTCTTTACTTCCACTTAGGTAATACCAATGGAGTTTCAATTCATGGTGGTGGTATACACAACAAATTATCCTTTTCAATGTGGCTTTCTATTTCTCCAAATTTGGATTTCTCTCTTAAGCTGGCAGTGCCAATCATCACTGGGTAATTAATTCTTGCTTTCCTTAAGGTGTCCTAGAATTGACTGAGTAGCCCATGCTTCTGTAATTCATAGATCTGATTAGAGGTTATTTTGACTTGAGAGGTGGTGCATTCTATGTCCAAGGCCACTTGTCACCCAGGCAATTGTAGAATGACCAGTTCTGCCTTGGTAAACATTTCAGTGAGACACCATTTCGTCATTCCTAAAATATTTTTCTCTTTAGATTCTACTAACAATCTATCTTAAGTTGTAAGTTCTTCCATGAATTCCTCTGGGTGGTGTTCAATAGTCAAAGTCTATTCATCTTTGGTAATAGACCACTGTGGGGTTGGCCACAGAGGTGAGAGTGGTCCTCTAAACTTCTCTAGATTAACTCACTTGATTAACTCTCTGATGGAAGGAGGCAGCTGCACTGATGATGTGGTCAATACTTCCTCTTCCTTGAAAAATTGCTCCAGTGTTCACATTACCTGATCCACTATAGTAACTGGGATGACCTTTCTCTCTTTGCTCATCTGTCTCAAATATTCAGTGAACTGGCCATAACCACACTCTGGGTAGTTAAGGCACTTAAGGTTAAAGTAGATTTCAGTTTTGTCTGGGACACAGTTCACCTGTAACATCTCTAACAACCTAGTTGTAGAACCAGGTCAATCAGCCTCTGTGTGTTCAGAGGAGCATTGTCTAAATGAAAAATCACAAACTTTGTTTCAGCAGTTGCTCCCCATATGTACTTCTTGAGGGTATCTGAAAAAATATTGATGTCTGATGGACAAATACCCAGATGGTTGCTAATGATCATTATCAACATTTTACCAGTTACACTGCTTGCCCCCCCACTAGTCAGGCATAATATTTTTCAAATTTATCCATAGTTTTTTTTATTTTCCAGTGGTGATGATGGAGGGGAGCATTTATGCAGCAACCAATTCTTTGAGTTCCATGTTAGGGGACAGACTGCCAGTTTGTGAGTGGCTCTTTTGGCTAACAAGATTTGAGTGTCAGCATCAAGTGGGAGTGTTAGATGTGGCTTTCTGGTGAGGTAAATTGCCAAGATCAAAATGGCACTGTGAGCATATATGTCAGGGTATTCCTATTTTCAAATAAACATTCTTTATAATTTTTTTGATCCTGAATTTTAATTTCCTCAAGTACTCTCTCTCTACTAATTTGTGGTATTGTGATGTAGGACTTCAGATCTCTAATATGGGCTAATCACTCTTGGGGCTGCAGGTAGCCTATTAGTTGTTCCAAATGTCATTAATTTTTGTAATGTGTTGGTGCTTTGGGCAAATGAGAAGCTACCCCATATATTTGTTACTCTGGACAGTGATGGGGGTGTTTGGGTCTAGTAACTCTAGTGTCTGTGATTGTAAAGCTGTGTTGATGATTAACTTTTGGTCTACAGCTAAACTATGGGTTTGTATCTTTTTGCAGAGTAGTAAGTCTGTGTAAATGAGCTTGGTGATGGAAATGATATTTGTGCAATACATTTAAATGGGGTGGTAGATTTCCCAATATATTATTATGAAGTTTTCAATCTAGAAATGTAAGTTTTCAATTGATTCAGGTATTTTGTTTTCATATTCTTCTCATAGAACCATCACTAGTCAGATCTTTTCCACTTTGGCTATTCTATAGGTGATTTCAATATGTTCCTTAATGTTAGTATATTTAATTTCATTAACATGAAAGAAGTAGATTACTAGCAGGTGAGTGAAGTTGATATTGATGCATTCAAATGTTTGGATTTCTCTCCAGTTGTTGAGGAACTGGCACAAATGAGTTATATTGAAGTCCTCATCAAAGGAGGTATGAATGGTACTTCTCCAATAATGCCTACTTAGATCCTCACACATCTTAGAGTTGTAACAGATAATGGTATTTACTTTAGGTTGATGCTCTGCATCCATAATGAAGGGAATCATATCAATGGAGTATGTGAGGTTCTTTGTGTTGTACATCCATTGTAATTTGTTTTGAGTCTCTTCAGAGATATTGTCTCAGACAAAATGGATGGCACAGTGGGTTGCAATGAAGTAAGGGTGAATGATTTCTTTGATGATTTTCAACATCTTCTTTTCTTGATCTTCTGCTTTTCTAGAATGGACAGTTGCCATGGCTGTGGATGAATCAAGTCACTTGTTTGGGGTATGTTTACATTTTGTATTTCACTAAAAGGGAAACATATTTTGCTAATAGTAAAGTTTTGTGTGTGTGCCAGCTCGTCTCATGCTTGTGGGGACACTCTTCTCCCCACACAGTGGTGAGACTGGGACACTGCTGTTGCTGTCAGCTCTCCTAGCAGTTGAGCCACTCTTTGCCCAGACAAGGTCAGACTCTCCTCAGCACCAACATTTTGTCCTGGTTTGTGATCATGTACCCCATCAGGTGAAGAAACTAGTCTCTCTCACCTAGTAGGGCATCAGAATAATCTGCTTTACTTTCCATCTTCCTTCTCATTCTGTAGTGGGACAGGGGAGCTGCTGACTTTTGCATTTTTTCTTTTTGAGTGTCATTCCCAAATGGAGTTATAAGGTTAAGGTCTGAAATGTTGGGATTGAAAGTTGGTTTTTTTCTAGCCCTCCTTTGTGCAGTATTCATGTATTACTTGAATCAGTATTGTCTATCTCACTATCATATTACTCAGGGTCAGAAAAATTGTCTTCTAAAAAATTAGTTAGGTTATCATATTTTTTATAAACATCAATACCATTATGAACTAGGGTGAACTCACTATTGTTGTCTATAATGATGTTATCAATGTCTTTCATGGCTCATTTATGCCTTTAAAAATGTAATGTTTTGCTGTTATTTAAAGTCTAAGTGTTATGATCAAGCACCTTCTCTATTGTGAACAGACCCTGCCAATTTGGTACCAGTTTCCACACCTGATTGTGCTCAGTGACAGGATGTGAAAAGTAAGTGAAGATCTTATCACCTCATTTGTGTGGTTCAACATACAATTTTTTGTTGAAATTTCTCTTCAGACATATAATAAATTAGTTGGTATTGTGGCATATAGTTAAGTAAACTTGTTGCATGTCACTGATCATTCAGTATACATAATTTTCCATGCTAATTTCATGATAATTTGGGAACATCACAGCTAGTGATGTCATTGCCTCACGTCCAAACATAGCTTTGAACAGGCTAACTTTCATAGTGGCATGTATGGAGGTGTTGTAGAAGTATTTGATGACCTCAATTACTCTTTTCCATTGCTTCCCTGCTGCACAGGATAGAACCACTCTGAGCAATTTGATCAGGGTTCTGTTTAGTCACACTACTAATCCATTTGATTGGGGGTGATAGGCTGTAGTGAACTTGTGTATTATTTCCATTTCTTTCATTAAGGATTGCATCAAGTTGTTTTCAAATTGAGGTCCACAATCAGAAGCCAGCTTCTGCATGGGTCTGAACTTCAAGATCCACTCCTTGACTATCTTCTCAGCTACTTGTTCAGCAATGGTGCTACTTAGAAACATTAGTCAGGTGTATTTAGTGAAGTGGTCTACCATAACTAAAAGATATTGAAATCCCTCATCATCCTTTGATAGTTGTTCTAAATCCATATGAATGATTTCATTTGATCTCTTGGCTGGCCAGCATGCAAGTTTTGCTCTCTGTTCAGGGAAGTGGTTAGTGTTTTGTAGAAGGCACTTCTCACATTTATTGATGACATCAATTACAGCTGATCTTATCCTTATCATAACATAATGAGTACTAAAGGTGTTTTCTGTTTGGATTATGCCAATGTGGCCCCTTTTATGCACTCTTCTTACAAGATCATGATGGAAGTACTCTGGGATGGCTAACCTGTTATTTCAGCTTTTTGCATATAATAGACCATTATCAGTAAGTTTCCAATTATAATGTTTAAAATATTGGTTTACAATTAGTTCCATCAAAAAATGGATCTTTGATACTATTATTATCTCCAACAACACTTGGTCACAGCACTGGTTGTGAATGACTTCTTATTCCATTATTTCTTCATGCACCATAATAGGAAGAATGGTCTTTCCATTTCTATCAGCATTAATTTTGGGTAGTATTTTGTATTCTGTGAGAGGAATAAAGCCAAACTGAATTTTCTCCCCTGCTGGCTTATTTAGTTCTCTCTTGTAACTGGGTAGTACTGCCCAGTAGTCAGCATTGAGATGTAATTTTCCTTGGTAGTGTTGAATGGAAAATGAAAAATCATTCAGATATTCAATCCATCAAGCTACTATGTTGGACTTGTTGCCCAAAAACTTTTTTAACCAGGCAAATGCACTGTTGTTAGTGCACACTACAAAAGCATGTCCATGTATAAAATATCAAAAACTTTTCAATGATTCAACCAAGGCCAACATTTCACATTTGGTGGCACCATAGTTCCTCTCAGCTGCTCAGAGCTTGTGACTAAAGTACTAGACTGGACTTTCAACTCTGTTTATCATTTGAATCAATACACCACTAATTGCCACTGCACTGGCATTGCAGTTGACAATGAAGTCTCTCATATAGTCTGGTATGTTAAGAGTAGGGATCTTCTTCAGTTCCCATTTCATCTGCTCCAAGTTTTCTTGTTCTGCCCAAGTCCACTTCTTTAGTAAATGTGAGATGTTTTTTGGTTTTCTCCACAAGATTAGGGATAAATATCCCATAGGAATTTAGAAAACCCATCACTCATTGGACATCTTTCTTGCTCTTAGGTGTTTCAATCTTTTCAAGAAAATACTTGGCATTAGTTTTTATCAATATCTTTACATGTTCAATTACTTGACCTAGGAATTTAACCTTGGTTTGTCCTAAGGTGCACTTATTACCATTCACTTTGAGTCCAGCCTTTTGCAGCAGATCTAATGTGCACTTTAGTTTATCCAAGTGTTCAGCAAATGTGTTGCTCACCACCAAAATATTGTTGATGTAGGCAGAAATTTCAGGTTCCAGTACATTAGCATTATCCTTAAGAACTTTGGTCACATAACATTGGAAGGTGGCAGGAGCATTGCAGAGGCTAAATGCCATATACTTCCACTTGTACAGACCATACAGAGTGATAAAGGCAATTTTTTGGAGATTGGATGGTCTCATAGGCACCCCTTACATAAGTTGAGGCATGAAAAAAATTATAGCAGATGGTGTCATATAATAAACCTTTGATTTGTAGGAGAGCAAATGCATCCTTGATTGTCACACTATTGAGTTTATGAAAGTCTATACATAATCAATATTTTATGCCCTGTTTTATGAAGACAGTTGGAGCAGTGTATGGACTATTGCTTCCTTGTATAATCCTTTGTTCAATAAGATCTCTTAATATCTTTTCATATTCTTCTTTGAAGTTCTCAGGCACTTGCCTAACTGGGAGTCAGATTGGGTTACCATACTTGATCTCAATGGCATGTTCTTTGCCTATTGCTTGCCCAATGCTAATGGCTCCATAGTTAAAGACCTAGTTCTTGCTTTCTAGCACAGTTACCAATGACCTGCATTAGTTATCAGTGAGATGTGGATGTCTTTCTCTTTTGTCACAATGGGAGTCATGACAGTATTTGTCAGCTTCTCCAGATCATGAATGGCTGTGAACACAGCCTTGATTCAAATGGGTATGGCCACTAGCTTTAACTGAAAAGTATCAAATCAGATTGGAAACTTTGAACTATTTAGTATCATGATGTAGGTTTTCCTATGCTGGACATGACACAAGTCAGGTGAAAGGGTGACTCCTTTATTATTTTCTCTTTGTGTCTGGAAACCATGACATCTCCATTATAGTTGTTGTCAGTAAATACTGCAGCTCTTGTCCAGTGTCTGGGCTCAAGGAGCACTGGCTCAGTGAGACTAAAGGAAATTTCTTTTTCTGTGATTGCAGTGAGTTGTGTGGCTTTGTGGTCTTTGATGGATATTGTATTCTTCCCATAATTGATAATATAGGCATTACTTTCCAAGGAATCACTTCCTAAGTTTAGGTCATAAGGTAATGGTTGGTGAGAGGTATCAACCACAACCAAATCTACAGAAAACAGTTCTTTGTCAATTTGCATTTCTACATCACATATCTTCCCTTTCATAGATATCTTATTTCTTGATGCATCAATCAGACAAATGCTAGAAGAATCCAAAGCATCTTGGCTCATGCACAGAGCAGTGCAACATTCATCACTAATGATAGAGGCTGCTGCTCTGGTGTCTATCTTAGCAGTGACTAAACTCTAATTAACTTCCACAGTTATCACGTTTTTCCCCATCAGGCTGGTGATCATGAGAATATCCTTTGCTTGGTTTTCAGGAGGTGGTGCTCCAGCTAGTTTAAAGGTTCAGACATGTCATTACTATTGCTACTATTTGTATCCACCTCTTTGGGTTCATGAATCATAAATCCATCCCCATCAGCCAAGATTTGAATCATGGCACTACAACTGGTTTTCAAGTCCTTAACATCCTGGTCAATCAGGCTCATGTTGTGAATTAGGTAAACAACACTGATGGCTTTTTGAATGATATCATGGAGGCTATCTTTGGGATCACACTTTAATTCCAAATGATTGTGAATGTAAGGGGGAAAAGCTCTACAGATATACAAAAACAGGTCATGTCTTGAATACTTAGGTGACAGATTGCTTAAATGAAAAAGTTGTTTCACTTGGGTAATATAGTTGAGGATATCATTGCCTCTCTTAAAAGACATCTCACATAGTAGAGTTTTATATTTGTGCTTTATGTGTATAATGATCTTTGAAATAGCCTACAAAAAATTGATAATTAGTCTTCATTGCACAGTCCAACATCATGTATTGGTTGTACAGCAACCCTTGAAGATACAATGGAAACTAAGATACAGCAGCTTCTTGAGACTTATGATATTGCTTCATTGTCAATTCAAATAGAAAAAACCACTTGTCAAAGGATTGGGATACTTCATTAATTTGACTGGTAAATTTAGGGAGCACTGAATGCTTGCTGAAATATTCCTGTCCACCACTAGATTCTGGAGAGAGAGAATCAACTTTGTAAACCAATGCCAACCACTTGTTGCAGATCTGATAAGTATACCAAGATTAGGTTTCCATCAGCAACATGTTCATAGGCTGTAGGCACCACTGTCATGTTAACAGGAGCCATGGGAATATGATGTACCACTTGAGGATTAGTGGGCATAGCCACAGTGGATAAAGTAGATACATTTGTTATTGATGATTATGTAAAAGTTGGATTACAACTTATAAGGGAGGTACAGAATGAAGTTGAGTTAGGGGTTGAAGATGTCAGATGTTTGTATTGTGATGGCTTAGGCCCTCATTGTGAAGATAGCATTTGAGCAAACTGCCAAGTTAGCTTTCAAAAAAATCATCAAGAACTTCATCCAACACAGTGCTGGTAATGTATTTAGCAGATTTAGAAGACATATGAGAGGGGGAACCCTGAGAAGTGGAATTGAGCTCACTAATCTGGAGCTCTAATGACATGATCACCTCCAACATTTTCTTTTCCATCCAACATGCTGGGTTTTCAGCTCAGCCTGTAATGCTTGACATGTCTTTTGCTTTCCATTTGCATGGCTACCTGTTGAGACAGTGATTCCCTTAGATGCTTGATTTCCAGTGTCTGTGCATCAAAACATGGTGTAGGCTCACCAGAGGGTTGAACAGGAATAGGTGGAGCATTATGAGGGTTAAGAACTCAATGACTATTCATGGAAGAAACTTGACTAGGAAAAGTGAGTAAAGACACACTAAAGAATGATCCAATGGTACAAGGGGTAATGTTCAGGCTACCAGCACTTGCACAGGGGACACTCTGCATGGGAGTCAGAAAAAGAAGAGAATAAACAACTGTTTGACTAGAATCCCTTTCATAACAATTAAAAGAAATATAACTCTTCTCAGATAATCACCATTTGGGAGCACTCTCCCAGCTAAACAACAAATAGAGTTAACAGAGCAGTAGCAACACCAAAAAGAATATACAGCAGTAATTGGTAATTAATCCAACATTTAACAGAATAGAAACAAACTAGAACCTGCCATCAGGGGAAACACCTATCCCAGCTGACAAAGAATTAAATAGAACCAAAACAAACAGGCTAAGAACATAGGGTGACCATAAGGTTAGGCACATGGGTTTCATTACTGGAGTACATCTCCATGCATTGATTCACCTTCATGTGGTTGTATAAGTGACCTTATTGTAACAGCCCTGATTCTAGAGAAAATTAACATAGAGATAAACATTGGTAATTCATCCATGTAACTAGTAACTGTTTAGAAAACATCCAGGATGAGAAATTCATATGGGGACATAATTTTAGCATTGTAAACTAAACTCAAAATAAGCTGATTATGTAAAGTAGACGTCATTTCATTACAAAATACAACAAAAATTCAAAAAAGTCCGTGAGTGACTCTACACTAAGTGCTTAGAAAAAATAACCTAAACTCAGTGTGTTTCTAATCTCATGAAATTTAGGTGAAAGCATTAATAACAATTTTAATAACAAATGACAAGCAGTCCTAGCCATATACACAACCTAAGTTAAAGGAAAATATGCCAGCCAAGTCATACAACTTCTGGGTGCCCCTTAAATATGCAGTTAGAAAGTTAGTTAGAACACATAATTTCTAAATAAAAGATAAGTTGAAATAAAAAGTAAAAACGAATTTACTGAGAATAAACTGAATAGAAATAAATGAAAAATTGACAGATATTTATACAAATGAAAACTGGTAATTGTAAACAAAACATATCACATGAAAATATGAATAAATAGCTGACAGTTACAAATCAATCATCTGATAGAGTTTTACTGTGCTGTTAAATTAGTAGAAATTCAAACTAAAATATATGGCACTGTTGTCACTAGGTCAAAATTACAATTGAAATAAATTCGAAATAGTATTATTGAAATTGAAATATATGAAAAGTAAAGAATGCAACAGCAATGAAAGTTCTTATGCCACATTAAATAAAGTCAATTAACTAAATTTGAGAGTGTGGAAGCTGAATTCTTTAAACATTCAGGGTAATTTTTTTAGTGAGTGATATAGTTAACTCTTTGTGCTTATCTTTGTTTCTATTCATCAATTTCAAACTGCACCAACAAAACTCAAAGAGATCAGGTTTGTTGCTATTATCCATTCTTTAATTATAAACTATACACATTTTAATAATGACAGTATTATTATTGCAAACTTTTTCAATATTTATAGGTGTTAATCATAATTGTAATTATAGGCTTACAGAATGATTAGTAAAACAGCATTAAAATTTTAGTTCCAATGTTCTGCTATTCAGAAAAGAATATCTGTTTGCACCAGTCCATTTCTTAAAAAGTGATTATTTGATTATGTGCTTAAACTAGACTCAAAGTTCACCATCTCTCCAAAAACCAGGTCCAAGCTTGAAAACTGATATATTGAATTTTCAAAATTTTATTTCAAAAAAATTCACTAAGTCATTTTCAAGATCAAAATTCTTCTCACATAAATATAAATTATAAGCAGGAGAACTGCTAAAATCATATGACCTACTGGGTACTTAAATATTTTAAATGTTAAATGAAGTATATATATTCATTGAATTAATAACTAGTTAAAATATAATAACATATCAACAACATTATATATAAGTTATTTATTCAATATTTTGGAGAAAATATGAACTCATTGTGATGGATATATTTTTTGCATCACTTGAAAATCCTGCTAACCAGTAACATGAAACAAAGGCTTTTGTGCTTTTCAATAACTGGGAATTGTTAAAAACAGATTTGGATTTTTTTAACAGCAAGTGACAAAACAATGTTTTTGAATTCTTTGCTAACATTCATCTTACAATACACCTGAAGAGTTTTGTGAAAAGTAAATATTATGACACCAACCAATGATAAAGAAGCAGTCCATTTCTGTAAAACTTAGCAACTAAATCTTTAGATCTATTTTTAAATAATTTACTCTTAATTTAACATAGTTGGCTAAAAAAATTAAATTTAAATTTGTTAAAAATCCACTATCCAACAAAAGTTATATATGGCAAATAGCTGCATTGCTTTTTTAAAATCGTCGCTCTATGAATTCAGAAACTGCATTTTAATTTTTAGTTTTAAGTATATTTATTTTTAATATTTATTAAAAATTTGGAACTTTAATCGATATATTATTAAACAATTCGTAGCACGCGATAGCCCGCGGTAAGTATTTACGAAAGATAACATGATATATGAAAAAAGCAAAGACATTTGAATTTAAAATTTCTAAATATATAAGTATAACAACTGAAATAGTTCAAGGGTGGATACAGAGGACCCCCCCCCCCCC